>JAPYKE020000059.1:192500-275000 GCA_028554795.2 Sinohyriopsis cumingii | reverse complement strand
CTAGTTAACTACTTGCATTTCATCAATAATATCTCCATAAGATATCTTCTAGATTTCATGTGTCCTTAACAGCATGAGTTTGTAAGGCAATAACACTATAACGCATTTGCCTAATATGATACTACTCGATGACATCGATTGTGTCGAACGTAATCCGTTAGCATGCTGTAGCCTGTCGACGTGGACTTATCCATGAGCCCTATCATGTGTTCGTCGTTGGTTTACCCGTATCGATCATGTTTTCCTTATCTTCACCATATTTTTTTTTTACAGCCAATGATTTATGTTTGTATCTTCCAAAGTCGGTATTGCTAGTTTTTATTATCATAATACACAATAATATCCAATTGAGACAGCGAATCGTTCCTGAAGACTGTTTCAATCAGCAATGTGTAGTCTGCTACTTTCGATGTCGATTATAATCCTGAAAACATTTGTGGTAGATCATTCTGAGACAAATCTGTATTATTGCGATAATAAGGACATTTAAACTCCAGTAGCGCGACCTTGTCATCGATGATCATGTATCCACCTGTTAAATAATTGAATCTTGGAAAATCAAATATGCAGATAGTATCACCTACAAACTTTGATTTAGTCAAGTATTCCATTTACCTTTTAGCCACTTTCTCAAACGAAGAAACCCATTTGCGTGGAAAAGAGGATGTTTCTTTTTGTTGACGACTTATCTTTTCATGCGCAATGTGTTCCGGTGACGAATTAGGATTCTGACCAAGGACATAAGCTATTTCCGATCCTCCATTGGTCATCGTGACCAAATAATTCCACTTTCATTAATATTGTTTGATGTTGTGTCTCTCGATGAAGTTTGAAAGGAAATGCTTTCAAATATCTACTTTTGATAATCACAGCCACGTTGATCATCTGATGTTCACTCGTGTGTATTTTTAATCTGTAACTAATCATCGAAGGATATACAGATATTACGATGACGTAATTCGCAGCCTTACCGATTGGAATCATGTCGGTTTATCAAGAATATTCATTCCATTTTGGAACGATTCGTCGATGCTTTTAACTCAACATATGATTGGAAACACTTTAACAACTGGGGACAATCTATCTTTCCGTAATGTTCAAAATTAGAATGTTGAGGCAAAAATGTGATAGGACTTATCTTTAATGTGTTGACGTTTGCTTTTCTTCAAGTCCCTTATAGACATCTAATCAAAATCGAATTCTCCCTGATAAGTCTAAGGGATTATCGTTGGTGCTGAGAACATATGTTTATTTTAAAGCTCTTATTTTATATCTTTTTCCAACGTTTCATTAATACTGTCTTTTCTTATTTGTAATTATTCTAGGCTGCGTTTGTGATTGTTCTCATCAAGTCTTTCCAGTGTTTACTGATAACCATGGTATAATGATCTGCTGGATTGAGTCTTATCGTATGTCTGAATGCTGAGTCTTCCCGCATCCGAGACGGACGCACTCACTACTAGGCTACTGTAGTATTCCGACGATATAAATAATGATAAAGGCACAGTGAGACAGCAGAACATGATGATAATCAAATTTATAATTGTAGTATATAGATAACTCTTCGGCTTTAGGATCTAGGTGCCAAAGGATAATCATTACAATTTTCGTGCAAATACATTACCATTTCTTACGATTCCTGAATTATACTTTGTATCTGACAACCATCACTTGTTACATTATAGATTATATATTTCGTTTAAGTATGTTTCTGTTCATGTAAAGCCTCCTCTTGAAATAAAATGCGTATGGTCCACAAACCAAAAACTGTCGATGTTTTGGATACATTAACATTGATGTATATTATTCCCGATTATTTCCTGGTTTGACATCATTAGGTTTGTTATAATACACATTGTTTGCTTTAGCGTCGATATTGAGTCAATGAATCATATTATAGTCTCTCAGTAGTTGTTTGATCTTTAGTTTTCGTTTTCATACTGGAATGATGAGCTAACACATGTTTCCTAAAATAATGCATTGTGTACTTTGTAATTATCTAAAGAGACCCATATAAGTTCTGTTTAATGCTTTGCACCTATTATTAGGCAGGAATATGATTCCTTGCTTCCTTTTACGCTGAAATGTCTGTACGCTTGTTCGAGTTATTGTACTTCAGTTTAATTATATCTTTGAATTGAATCAAATCATGTTGATTGCTGAGATTCGGTTTAGGGACCTATCCTTTTTGCAGCTTGATTCGTCCTGGAGGTAAGCGTTTGATCAACATCATTTTTGTCTTATTGTATCTTAGTTGTATTCATTTTTATATTGGGTTCAATTTTGTTCGGATGCAGTTTAGGAAGAGTTCTTTATTGAAAAGTTCCTCATTAGGAGTAGTAGGGTGATCATTGACATTTTAGAACAAATCATTAATTTCGAATTATTGCGAATTTATTCAAGGGCCATCTGGATTATACCATTATGATATATCAATACGTTCAGCACATCAGCTCTTCCAATACTATTAGCACACCAGCACATTCTATAATGGATTTCATGGACCTGGCATATCACCTTAAGGATTATTTGGGATTTAGATCACACTACTGAAATGTCCTTTCAAAAGTATTTACCTTGTATCCTAGGAAAATAAATTATTTCTTGAATTATAATAAACTTGATGTTTTCTTTTTCTTTTCCTGATACATAGTTTAAAATCATATTGTAGTCAGAATTAAATAGTACGAATCAAGCTATACTTTAAATGGCTCTAATTTTCTAGCATTTCTATCAATTTATATCCAAAGCCAATCAAATTAGTCAAGTGGTGTTTATATATGTATTTGCTTTCAGGTAAATATCAACCTTTATGTCAGAATTTATTAAACCCGTGTAGTTGATATTTTGTATCAATGATTTTCTGAGATTCAGTCGACATGGGTTTCATTTAAAAATTTTGTAATCACACTACTATTGATATCAGGCATCACAATTTTATCCTTGTTATATTTTGCTGTATATCAAGCAAATATATGTTAATTGGTTTCATAGCTTTCTTAAATGTTAACGAACAATGAATATGTGAAGCCACTGCTACCTCCACAAGGAGTTGAATTGTTACACCTACGTTAACTTGTAATTTATTTTTTGTAATCAATAATTATATTGTTTCTACCTCTCTGTTATTACATAGATTTCGTTATATTTGAACGATATGTGCATTATTTCCTTCCTCCAATTCCACAAACCATCATATGATAACACATCCACCGTCTAATTGGTTCAATGTACATAATAAACAATTGCAATATATGACTAGTATACTGTTTCTAGTGCTAAACTTTGCTCTAATTATCAGCAACCACTTTAATGAAACAAGGGATTATCCCGGATTGCAATTCTCAAATGATTAATCTCATTTTATTTTCATTATACAATTATAGAACTGCTCACAATTAAGATTCGTAGTTCTTCAAATAGACTCAGCTATTAATACAAAATATATTATGTCGTCTGATAATAGCTCTTCCTCATACAATAATCATTAACCATTTCTTCGTTTCAGTCTTCAAATTTATGTACCAGTTACTCTCCTTAAATTACATGTCTGATGACAAGCAAAGTGTAATATACCTTTAGCAACATTAGACACAATTTTAAATTCTGTCTCTCTACATTTTTAATATATTGATATTCATTTTGATGTATCTATTGACAGAGAGCCAAATAAGTTGACTGATACATTTTGAAATGTTGCTAGGTTACTGGTTTAAATGGGCGACATGTTTGTTGAAATGTGATAAGACATATGAAATACTTCAATAGGTCCCAGGAAATATATACCCAATTTTGGATTCATTATTAGTACAATACTTTCCCAATTAATCCTAGGAGAGTCCAACTAAATTGATTCACTGGTACAAACTTCTCGTCTAAGTAAGTGGATATGTATCTATTGAACATTTCGTCATTCAATAACGCCATAATGTGAGGTCATATAACTTATTCCAATGACAACATTGTATTTCGTCTGATTTTAACTTACTAAATATGTATCTAAACGATTCGTGTACAGACTTTCCCTAACTTGGTTTTTCTTAGTTTAGGCATCTTTTGCAGCGACAAAGATCACTGGTGGAATAAAATCATGGCGATTATTATACTTTTTATATGGATGAATATCAACTATGCCTGACTTGAACTAATCACCAACGACACTAGGTAAAGAAAAATATAGGGAATTTGTAAACTACTTTTGTAATGTGAAAATATAATATTTCAACAAGCAATCTTTACGCTCGAATCGTTTTATCCTCTTGTTGACAGTCAGTTTAATTTGACCCCAATTAATAGTTATGAAGACAACTAGACTTAACGAGCATGCCATATCTCCCTTAGGTATGGTTCCATATACCAAGAAAAGTAAGTTTCACTTAATTGTTAAGGTCAATATCATAGATGATCATCAAAAAATGATGTAATACGTAGGCATAATAAGCAATGTAGTTATAAATGTACATTGGGTAGTAAGAAAGACGAATGTCGATATTGAAATAACTATTCAAGTCATCATCAATATTATATGACTCGGCCTCAGAAAGTCTAATCATGGAGAGGCTTTTGTCCACATACTAAGCGGTTTTGTACACACTTATTTGTAAGCAAACATATTGCATATTGCAAAATAGCTCGATGATACACCGAAATCGATTTAGAAACAGTTATATTCACACGCTGACAAGAGTATGACCAGTGATAACATTCGTGCGTTTTGCGCAGTCACTCAGTGTTGGGTCTTTGGAGGATCTTTTCCTCCACTGATGCAAAAGTCATTGATCACGGTCCACCTCAGTCGCGTGTAACGCGGAACCGCACACACATGTAATGTACAGTTCATAATTTACCTAAAGGAAATTAAAATCCATGTAGTGTTTCATAACTTGAGCAGATGTAATATTCACTTAATAATGCAAAAAGCAGGGAAGGAATCGAACTCGAAAATAAGCGTGACCCCCAACCACATCGAAAAATACATGTCGTTAAAGCTAGGCCAACAGTAATTCATCCATTCATTAACGTTTCTGAATTCGACATTGGGCAAAGCAAGCATTCTAGCAACAGAAAATTAAAAATCAGTCTTAAATAATGTCATGTGAATACGAACTTATTAACAAGAAAAGATGTGTACCAATTCTGGTACATGAGCGACTGGAACAAATTTGCTGAAGCTCACTTGCCACCGATCGAAATATGTTATTCATCGCTGTCACTTGACGCAATCTAAGATAGAAATTACGTGCAACAGAATTTGTTACTCACTCGAATGGTAAAGACTAGGTGAATATCACGATCCATATATGCGTACCGATCTGTTGTTGCTCGCTGATGTGGTTAAAAATAATTTCGTGGCACTGCCATGCACGTGTACAAATGTGATCCTGCACATTACTTCCCTCCACCTCCAATAGCTTGGGATGCGTCTTTTTCGAAACCGAAATTCGAGTTGGAATTGCATATCGACGTTGAACAGCATATTTGTATTGAGTGTTATCTTCTTTGCCGGATTTCTATGGCGAGGCACATATATGCGCGCCCCAACAAATGAAAGGTTTACATGTATGAAACTTCTGCCCGAAATAATTTCATCAGATAACTATATCCGCATAACCTATATAATTGATCAATGATGTAACTGTTGCTGGTTAGTTGGTTTCAGTGGCATGATCCTATTTTAGCTTCGGTTCTTTCTCAAAGCGTGTGCGATTACAATATCAACAGTGGCCACAGGTACTTATTTGAAGTTGGTTTGGAGAGCACTGAATATTTACATGCCACACACGATTTTCCGTTGGCAGCAGAAGCGTTTTCAGTGCCTGGTACATGGCTGTCTCGGTATAAGTGTTTAATCGTCCATTAATCTGGACGTAAATAAAATGACTGCACCAAATTTTACCAAGTCTTAGATTTAAACACAATCATATCCACAATTATATACTGCACGTACGAAGCCTCCAGCTGTTTGCATCGATAGCTTGAATTTCGCCATAAAGCTTGGTTGGCTCCTTACAACCGGGTAAATATGGATCTGTCTACAAAGGAAGCAAACGAAATTGATAAGGACATTTTCTATGTTATGAACAATTCAGTGTCCGGAAACGTCATGGAGAATCTACGCAGGCGAATCCGAGTCGATCTAGTATGTGATAGTAAACAAGACAATCTTCGAAGTATCATCGCTGACCAGGCCATTTAATCCAGAACCATTCATACTGTTGGAGGTGTTGACGTTCAAAGCACACACACACACACATAAAAATTAAGAAAATCAAATTTTCAGATCCAGTATATATATATATATATATATATATATATATATATATATATATATATATATATATATATATATATATATATTGTATCGTCCGTCTTGTTCTCGTCGAAACTGCTGATGTACGAATTTTACTGTGACAAATTATGTACACTGACACAGACTCGCCGCTAATGCACATCACTACCAACAAATTGTAAATGGCCATGGCACAACTGGTCAATGCATTTGGTGCACAAATACAAAGTATGATCGGATAATGTATGTGAGTCTGCAGCACATAATTTAATCGACTATACTCAGACCCAAAAGTATTATAATGGCAATAGATCTCGCAAGTGCTATTGTTCCAAAGTGGGATTTCAAACATGACATGTACCTGGAATGTCTTCAAGATCGACGGGGATTCACACACTTGGCAAATGCGAGACGATCTCATAAACATGTCATGCACTTAAGTGAGTTTTCCCTAGCATGATACCAAGGGACATACATTCACCAATGGAGTCATTACTTACGCGGCTGGTCATCATGTTGTGATGAATGATAGCTGGACTAGTGCATGAACGTGTTAACAGAGTCCTCAGTGGATATTCAACATTTGCTTGAACGACGTGAATTTCATCAAAAACAAATGTTCGGCCAGGAGGGTTGGTTCAACCAAGCGACGATAATACCAAACGATAACGTGTTGGTTGTCTTGGAGTATCAATCTGTTCCAAGACAATAATCCCATGAAAGGACCATACTTTTGCTGCTGCAAGATGATGTTTACCTTCTAAATCTCCAGGTGCATAGAGATACCGCAAAAAATCTGTCTCACAGTGGTTGGAGGCGGCGCCCCTTGTGACAGTCTTTTGTCGAATCAGATTGGCTGGATTTAATTCCATCGTGCTTGTGACACAAGCATGATGGGCTTAAATCCAGCCAATGCGATCTTCATTGTTGACTACTGCTATGATTAGCGGAAGACATATTACTCATTTCATAGTCCACACTTGCCTCATTACTCATTCCTGCGTGTATACATGACCAAATACCTATTCCACGAGTGTTTGATTAAATAATTCCGCAATAGCTTGGCCACGATGAATGTAGACATATTCAACACGAAATTGTACATGAGTATTGTATAACAACACAGCGAACGAACCGAAATGTAATACAAATATCCTCTTGCAACACTTGTGGTCATGTGAGTGGCGAACGTTTGCAAATGCGCTGTAGTGTATGTGCAATACTTGCATAATCTTTTTATGTCAGCGGCTCCACTTTTTTATTCTTGCAGGCATCATCAACAATCCATAACACATTCTTAAGGTGCGCAAAATTGTTTTGTCTTGTGAAAGAAACAATAAATCAGTATGATGAACCTCACTGTGTATTTGGAAATTAAAACCGTGTACGTGACATTTTGCTTGGTACGTGTTGATACATTTGCACAGGCTTGTTTGGCCAACCATTTTTAAGCAATCACATGAGTGACTTTTATTGTACTAGCTAATATTACATCGGCGGCTACACATAAACAGTACTCGCACAGACTGTAAAATAGTTTTGATAATGTTATGCTTTTTGTTTTCATTGCGTTACTATTAGCTTGCCATTAATGAGTGGAACCTCCAAGAACAATCTTAGCTACCATTCCTCTTTTAACGACCCGCTTGCAATTCGTTATTCAGCAACTGGTCACGCAATAGTATTGAAGTCATCGAGATGAGCATCATGACTTTGACGTTCACGGCTATCACTTGATGTTTTATAAGCAATGTCATGTCGGTAACAAGCAAAATTAATACGATTCAGCGCGCTTTAGCAAGATTTACTTGACTGAATCGAGTTGTATATCCAGCTGTGTACCGAGCCAACAATAATTGTATCCAGGAAGGTGCTTTTCACCAGGGTATTTACCTCACGGTGTTCCCGGTACCTTTGCGAATGCAATCCCGATATCACCGTCGACTTTTGCTTTAATAAATGTCGATTCTTAACTCTGCATCGGACACAGTCTGCAGTTATCATTGCAAGTCCAGGTGTGTTGATCTCAGGTTAGATTTGCGACACGACTTGTCATGTGACATCGTAAACAATATGAAGACGTGATCCATATTATGTCAATACAAGTTGGCCATAAAGCTTGCTCCGTACATTCAGATGAATATGGTCTGACTACAAAGCAAACAAACGAGTTTGAGAAGGACATTTTTAATCTCATGAACCATTTTATTCAATTGCCTTAAGGAAAGGGAAATTAGCACATGAATTCAGAGGTTTTTCCATTATTGACTTCGCCGCACCGTTGATGGATATGATTTTACGAGAACTAAAGTGGGGTCGTTTGTTAGTGATGCTATGATGTTGTAAAATGATTTTCAAAATACTGCTTTGCAGAGATGGTAAAACCACGACCATCGATTTACTTTCCAAAATCATTCAAGCCTTAAATATTGACATTCTGAATGCAATCAAAATCTTTCTTGTAGTTTGCAATGATGTAATAGTTGAAGGTCAAGTCAATCTCGGACAAATAGTTTCATGAATGCGGCACAATGCTCACGTTATTTATTTGACTCAACGACAAGCGCATGCACCGAAAATGATTCGTGACAACTCTAACGTGTTGATATTTAGTGGCATTTACAATCGTGACATTGGGATATCTACCAGTGAATATTTTTCCTCAACATTGACATAGATAAAAAGGGAAGATCTTTACTGTTATTCAAAAGGGATGCGCTTGTTCAGATAACAGTTATGTGGCAAAGTTACAGTTTATATGAAAAAGGTACAGGCGTAATCGTGGTGCTTTTAGATTATACTGGGGCATAACACACAGGACGCACAATCGCTGCAAATTTAAATATTCCTACGACAAATATTGTATGTGATTTGATGACAGTTGTACCAGTGAAAAGGGGTAATTGGCCAGAACTGCGTGTGAGTATTGCACCTGGACACGATGCGTCCGGACAGCGTCTGTCAGTCATGTAATTGTACTACGTGATCTTACCTCAGCAGCAACTGCTGGTCTTGGAGTGGCTGGAATCATCGTGGGTGAGCCAGTCAGAGTTAGTTTCGAGGCTATATCGAAAATAACCGGTGTCCTTACTGATCTATCAAATTAATTTCAATAAGATTACATTCAGGAATACGTGTATATTCATAGCTGCTTGAAGTGGGATAAAGCAGTCTCAATTTGATTAGTAAACTATTAGTTTGTTATCTAGGATAAAATAAAATAGTTAGTATGACTAAATTCGCGACAGTGTTGACGGAAATGAAAAATCACCGACATCACCTAGCACAAATAAGAAATAGTGCAGTTGCATATTTACAAACAATATAAGTCGAGTAAACATGGCCACAGTTGTAATCGCACAGCAAATTGCCTGGTCAGTAAACTATCGATTAAGAACTTATGGTTGCGTTATAGCATAAATACGACGTAATATGTATACGCTTCGACTATTTTTGTGGATTAATAATCCAAGGGCTATGCATTTATGTATTTTGGTTATCACCCATGGCATGGAGGATAGCGGCTGCGGTGAATAGTCAAGACCCGAAATGGAATCCAAGGCCCCATCATAACACTACTGAAATAGTAGCATAAATCAATGTATTACTAGATTGTAGCTTTCTAAACGGCTATTTCTCTAAACCTTACAAGTCATTAAGCAGGCATGCAAACCAAATTCAGAAAAATAAGTGTAATTTGAAACGGGGGAAATTTGACAGGACTTACATTGAGTGTTTCCACTTCGATATTTATTAGTAAGCCGAGTCGCCTACACAACGAGGACCGATGTACATTTGACAAGACTTGCATACAATTGTTTGTGACGCATTTCAGGCGCAGTTTTCAGAGTTATTGCTCTCTTTGGCTGGTTAGTCTAAAATGCGTAATCCTAGAACGATTGATAAAAAAAATCATGGTTGCAAAATAAAACTACGCTCTTGCAGTTCGACTAATATATACAATGCGATAAATAATGGAGAAAAGTATGCATCTATTTAAAGCAAATCTGATGAATAAAGCACACACATGCCGTCCTGTAATTTACATGAGGATAGAAAACTGAATATTGTTTATGCCTTAAATGGAAATTAATAGATTATTCTACAGTGTGGCTTTGACATTAGACATGTATGAGATACTCTTCTATGTTCATTTTGTGAAAGCGTTATAAATGACTACCACGTAGATACCTACATATATAAATGCATGCATACATTAATACATACATACAGACATACATACATACATACATACATACATACATACATACATACATACATACATTCATTCATTCATACATACGTACATACATATATACAATGGAACTAACAGTTGTGCATCAATGTATGCAACTATTTCAGATTCTTAATCAGCTGTCGCTACCATTAACCATATATCATCTATTATCGGAAAAATTCGCGTACATATCATATGATTTATACTTATATAAAAACAAGCACGAGTGTTACTGAACTCTTCAGAAATTCTACACTTTTTCGTTATTTATATCCTTTGAAATCCTTATAGCTGACTATAATGGAGTTACATTAATACAAAGATTGATTCGTCTTCATATAAGTATTTTTAATTGTTAACGTGAAATATTAAGTCGGTAAATATACTTATTTTTTCATATCAGTATTTAATAAATTGAGGGGATTGAATTTTAACGTTATGTCAGAATCACATATCCTGGGAAGTTTTCCATTAGTTTTGGTTCCAGAAACAAAGAGAGCATTATATATATATATATATATATATATATATATATATATATATATATATATATATATATATATATATATATATATACACACACACAAGAGTGGGAGGGAGACATTTAATTTATATTGTGTGCTTGAATTTTGTGTCCGATTGAAGATAATGGTTTGACCAACCTGACTATTCTCCATTGTTTGAAAGATAAATATTTGATCACGACCTTAGAATATAGTTATGTAAGCAAACGTGTTTGCAATCTGATAGACCGTTTCATTTAAAATGACCCAAATTGTGTGCATACTATGGCATATGATGTCACTTGACAGTAGAATACATAGGATGAGGTCAACTACTGCTCCATCCTATTATAATATATGTATATGGAATCACTTTTAGTGTGTTCAATTGCTATCATTTTATAAGAATTGCTTATGTAAATTACTCATTGGAATTGTAACGTGCTCATTGACTTTTGGACTAAAAAATTACATTCAGAATACTAAAAACATGTTCAAAGATATTTTTAATATAGCATTGTTCTACATCAATATTACTGACAAATCAACTTTTTCAAGACTAATAAGACCAATAGTACATAGTCACATTCAAGAGTAATAGAATGCATTCGGAAGACTAAATAAATTTGGATTTTTGAGAGAAAATTTGGAATTATTAGGCATGGAATTTACAATATTTTAAAGTTCCTTTTAAATCTTCACATTTTTGCATGAATATAAAATGTTTGATGGATTTTTTAAAAATGTGTTGCCTTTTTTCATGCATTTATAGGTTTTAAGAAACAAAATCTAACTCAGTTTTCTCTGCTTATCTTATTTATCCTATCTAAATGTGCCCTATATTAAATTAACCTTGTTTCTGTGAAAAACTAGCTTGCACATAACTGAATCATACATTCGCAACAGTACATAGTTCTCCCTCAAGATCTTGCTAAAATCTGCAACTGTCAAAGGAATAAATTGAGTACAGGTACATGTATGCTCTTGATTTTGACTGGACAAGAACATACTTAACATTGGCAGGTAATGGATAAAAATGCTCTACCACAATATAATTAGCATTGTGGCTCACAATTAAATTATCTGAAAAAGTGGACCAGTTTCAGTAGGTGATACATTCTAATCTCATTAGGTGATACATTCGAATTCCTTCCCTGCTAATACAAGTAAAATTTACAATATCGCTGTTCTACGAGATTTTTCGATGGGCAGAAAATGAAAGTGTAGAAACAAAAGTAATATAAGTAAGCACAAACTGTCAATTTGATTTGAATTTAAACAATAGGAACTTCGTATTATTCAGTTGGGATCATACAATTCATTAAACATGGCAACTAGATCTTTATAATAGGAAGAATCCAATAATCTATATACAATAATGTAAGAGCTCCTTAATTTGTAATGTGATATACATACTTTTGAATATTACACCTGATAATAACCAACGTCAAAAGCGTCATTATTTTAGCATGTTTAAATTCTGACAATCTATGTAATATTATTTAGTCTAAAAAAATATCTTAACTGTAACATTCTAAATTCGGATATTCGACGTAATGTTACTCGGTGTCAAAAGCATAATAAGTATAATTCGCTTAAATTCGGATATTATATGCAATATTACTCAGTGTCAAGTGTAACATAACCGTATTAGGCTTAAATTCGGACATTCTGTGAAAGATTACTCAGTGACAACAGCATCACAACTGTAATGTGCTTAAATTCTGATATTGATATTTTTAAGTACATAGAGTGAAAAGAATCACAGCTGTAATGTGCTTAAATTACTTAGTGAAAAAGCAAACTCCCTGTAATATTCCATAAGTTGTAATATTCTTTGTAATATTACTCAGTCAAAAGCATCATAAGAGTATTTTATTTTAAAAATGGTTATTATATGTAATATTGTATGACTGTCAAAAGTATCATAACTATAACATTGTTAAATGTCGATATTTTTGGTAATAATACTCAGTGACAAAAGAATGTGCCCTTTTTGTTCACTCTTGCTTCTTCTCTCCCACAATTACACCCTCGTTGTTTTGTGTTTTTTTTTGCAATAAATCTGACGTACAATATTTGTGTTTGTGTGTGCTACATATGTTATTATGTCTGTATGATGTTCACACATCAATTATTGATGCAGCATTATTTTGTTGTCGTTAGGTAGGCTTAGTGTATTAATTGTCGTTGACAAAGATTTCTTTATTAAACTATCAGCTGTCGAATTTGCAAATCCGATTTGTCGATATCAATATACTGCATATCATGACCTAGTAATTGATGCTGCATGGAAATGATGTGACTTCATTTCTCTATCCCTCTTTCTCTCTGTATTCAGATTTTAAGCTGTATTGTCTACTGTTTTGTAATCTGGGCATATTTTGATATTGTTTACGGCAACTTCCTCGAGGTTTTTAAAGGCGAACTAGGTTTCTGAGTTTAGTTATTATATATGTTGCTCTCTATTGGTCTATATTTTATTTCTCTCACTCAACATCTTCGCATAATTAACATAGTTGGAACGCTCAAAGGCCGTCCTAAATATCAGTACATATGTGCATATGTAGGTACCTATGTAACCTTTACTTAACATTGGTTTGTATCTAAATAAAGTTGATGTTATATTGACAACAGGCTCATTAAATGCACCGACTTCTGTAGTATGTGTGCTTTCGTTACAGAATGGGCCGAGCTGAAAAATCAGTAGTTAAATTGATTATTCATTTCAACATTCCTATGCATACTTGTACATTTAATTATAGTTGAGTACCCTGTGAAATCTTAATATCTCTAATTCATGTGCCTCTTCTACTCGTTTAGCCAGTTCTTTCCTTGGAATGAGATTTTCGTTCATTAAATACGGGCAGGCGTATTGATAAATGAACAAACATTTGCATCAAAACTGTAGTTTTTATCAAGGCATTCACGAGTTCGCGCTTATATATCGCTCTCGCAAATGTCTTCAAAGAGATTAAATTACTCATTCTCTTTTTTCTAATCAGGGTGATGAACGACAATTTCTTGTCGTCGAACATCAAAAAGATCATCAGCTCTCACGTTTGTTTCAAAGGGCCATTATTGAAATTGAAGCCACACAAGTACATCTTTATTAATTCATTACCATTGAGATTCTTATGAGAACATGTAGACCTTTCCTGGTACCTGCTGGTGACGAGTGGTCAGTGAGCTATCAATCTGAAGTGCAAAAGTCATACAGACATCAAATTCTTCGTCTGGCCCATGAAACTCATTTGGCGGGTCATTTAGTTACTTCGATGAAGTTTTGTACTCAAATTGGCCTTCCCAAATCTATCCAATCCGTTCCTGTGTCAAATTTTATGTATGGAATTTTCCAGCCAGTTACGCTTGAATTTGGCATGCAGCAGTTCATGTCAAAAGTGAAAAAGATGGTTGATATAACTTCAATGTGAGAACTTTTGAGTTTGATAAAAGGGTTAATTCTCAAAATATTCTTCAGATTAGGTAATAAGGCCCATACAAGGTTACGGAGAAAATAAGTGAGTTAAAATATAATAATAGTAATCCTGGAATGTAAATAAATTAAATGTGTACCATAATGTTGAGAGCGATAGCCAGGTTAATCATGCAATTAATTTAGTTGTAAGTGTCCCACTCAGTGAAGATTTAAGTGAAGGCAATAAATCCGATTTTATTGATTTTGGAATGACAAATCTTGGAACTTTAGAAATCATGCATAATCTGGACCATACACTTTCCCATTTGCAAAAGGAAGAAAGGAATGAACTCAGTCAGCTATTATTTGAATATTAGCACTTATTTCCATATGTTTATACAAGAACAATCGAATTTACTATGACGTTGAAATTGTAATTTCCAGACCAGTGAAAAAACGCAGATACCGGATAAACCTTCTCAAACAAGGAATTCTTCATTGAGTCTTGTAAAAGTTGCTAGAGTTCACCATGTATACTTGTTCCGAAACCAGATCAAACTGTCCGCATGTGCATTGACTATAGAAAGGTGAACAGTGTGACTAAACAGATTCATTTCCATTAACAAGAATCGATGATTGCATTCAGAAAATTGGAAATGCAAAGTATGTCACCAAACTTTTACCCTCTAAAAGGATTTTGGCAAATTCCACTGATGGAAAGGAAAAACTGATTATCGGCATTCGTGACTCCAGATGTACTTTATCAATATAAAGTAATGCCGTTTGGGAATGGTTCGCCAAGTACTTTTCAGCAGTTAATGGACATGATTACCTTTGGTCTAGATAATTATGATGCTTATGTTGATGATGTCATCATCTACAACGACGCCTGGAATGGACATTTAACGAAAATTCGGAAACTCTTTGACTGACTCACTGATGTAAGTTTGACAATTACTTTCTCCAACAGTGAGTTTTACGGTGCATCTATAACCTTTCTGGGACAGATGGCAGGACATGGACATGTTAAACCTATAGATGCCAAGGTCAAGACTATCTCCGAATTCTCTGTCCATATCAGTGTAAACCAACGGATGCGATTTTGGGTATGGATGGATAATATCAGAAATTTTGTTCCAATTTTTCCATAAGTGCTGAACAGCTGACAAATTTGTGTGGAAGAAAACAAAGTTTGATTGGACTGAAAAATGTCAGGAGGCTTTTGATAAGTTAAAGGCCATATTTAAGACTGCAACAATTCTTAAAGCTCCAAATTTCAGCCAATCATTTAAACTCTCTGGTGATGTAAGTGATATTGGGGTTGAACAGTATTGATTCAAGAAGATAAAAATGATATTGATCATCCAGTGTGCTATTTTTCTAAGAAATTAAATAAGCACCACATAAATTATTCCAGAATCGAGAAAGAGTGTTTGGCATTGATACTGCATTACAACATTTTGATGTTTATATATGTTCAGCTCCTTTTACGATTGTGTGTTTAGTGGTCACAAACTCTTCATGTTCATCAGCGAGATCAAATAAAAAATAAGAGATTATTAAGGTAGCGTTTGTTCCTACCGGATTATATTGATATCAGGCACAACAAAGGAAAAGACAATTTAATAACAGATGCACCTTCAAGTGTTTATTAATTTTTTTTTAATGTATACCATGTATCATTCATTAGATTTATTCTTATATCTTTTATAAACCTCACCTATAACTGACAAATGGTAAAAATAAAGCTTTATTATATAAATATTTTTATTTATTTATGGGGTGAGTGTTATATATTTTAATTAACTATTTCTCTGTTAGTTTTACAATTTTATTTAATTTAATCACATGATATTGAAATGTAACATCGTGTAATGTACTTGAACTTGTCCACAATCAAGTAAATGATACATTATATCTTGTTGTTGACTTCAACTTGTCACGAATTTAGTAAATTAAGCATTACATCTTGTTGCGACACCTTTACGAAATCAGTGACAGATTTGGTAAACAACGTTTTTTAATTTGCTTTAATCTTTTCTTTCTCAATGTAAGAAACAATCAGTTAAGTCAAGTTCATACCCGAACGACATGATTTTAAGCCTGTGTCAAGTGGTAAACAAACTTCTATTATTTCCAAAAGTGTGACCATTAGACCTGTATTACGTCTTAGTCATTCTTATAACGGATATCCTGATTAGAATTATAGTCAGTTGTGCTTTAAAGAATGGCACAGTAAGTTGTGTCATATCGTGACCAGCTTTGTCTGAATTAATATTGTTTTAAATTATTTAATTCAAGTGATTATTTCCTATGGAAATACAAATGTGTTCTTATATAATTTCTTGGACAAAGACATTGACAGGAATTTCACGGAATTCAAAAACTGGAATAATATTTTATGTGATTCAACAAGAGAGCGTTGACACATCAGTAAAACGCTGACTATTACAGAAGTTATCTCCTTCCATCATGAACTTCATTGGGATTTTAAATGAGATTCACATAAAAAACTTCATTGATATAACTTGTGTTTTCTTAAGTATAGGATTACAATTTGTATCTATAACTCATAAAGGTATAATTTTTACTCCGTGTTCTAGGGAAACAAATGAAGTGTTAAATAGTACAAAGTTTGTTGTTTTCACATTTTCTGTTACTTATTGTAAGAGCATATACTTTTATAAGTATATATATTTGTCTATATATATATATATATATATATATATATATATATATATATATATATATATATATATATATATATATATATATATATATATATATATATATATATATATATACCAGACAGGACTAAAAGTACTATTCCTGGATTCCTATAGAAATACGTGTGATTATAGGTGGCATAACTAATATTTTAATACCATAAATACTATCATATAGGTTAGCTAATTTTTAATTCTAACTCTATGTAGATTCGAACCCATGTCCGCGGGGTAAATCACACCCATTATATGTATTTGTATTTTAAAAGCAACCAATTTATATTGGAAAATCGTTTCCATGATTATTCCGTATATTTTGTCTCAGAGCGGTCATAATATTTTAAACAGACCATAATGCCAAGAATGTATATATATATATATATATATATATATATATATATATATATATATATATATATATATATATATATATATATATATATATATATATATATATATATATATTCTAGGTATTATGGTCTATTTCAAATATTGTGACCGCTCTGAGACAAAATATACGGAATAATCATATAAATGATTTTCCACTCTAAAGTGGTCGCATTTCCTGAAAATACAAGTTACGTCACACATATATATATATATATATATATATATATATATATATATATATATATATATATATATATATATATATATATATATATATATATATATATAGATATATATATATGTACTACTCGGCAATTTGCAAATTATATCACACATAAAACAAATGAAAATATGAAAAGGAAACGAGTAAACTCTTCTTGAGGGTTTTACCCCAGCCATAGCTTTGATTTAGCAGTGTCACCTTTTATCAATAATAAATTAACATATGTCAACATATTTTTCAATATTCAATAATATTGATTTGTTCAAATTGCATATATAACACATGTTTTACAATTGTGATTGTTTGCAAGTTTTTATGTTTTTGTTTTCTTGTTTGCTTGTTTTTTAATTCCATTATTTGCTTTTGTAATGTAATTTTATGTACTGGATTTTAAATTTTCCTGAAATTTAGTTCAGTTTTTCGTAAATACAAATAATATAAACTTTGTATATAATGCTGAAATAGTTCCTGACCTTGATTCTGGACATATTATAGGGTTCTTGTAAACAACATGTTTCATTTTCCCAGAGTAAATAATCTTTGGTTATAGTGAAGGCCATATGTGGTGTTAGACATGTACAAATCTTATATTTTGTTCTAGAAACATGATCATGTGACCTACATAGGGGAATCTGTTTTGAGTCTTAAATTAGCGTATAACTGTTTCACATAGAGAATTTGAGCAGTCGGGCTTTAAATCATTGACAGTTAAAAGTGATTTATTGTGACCCGTTGGAGTTCAATTTTTTTATTATTTTTCTGTAAATTATTTGGGTTCCAAGAGATTCTTTTTTCCGTGAAAATACATGTGCTGCAAACTAATTATTGGACATGGACAGTTATCAAACTTTACTAAGACTTCAATCACTGGACTATTATTTTTTTGTGATTCATCAAAGAAATGTTGACACATGAGGACGACGTTGATCACAGCATACGTCATCACATTCCATTTCTGGATTTCATCGGGATCAAAACTCACTTCTTATTATTTCTAGTTGTATTTTTAATTCTTGGATTATTTTTGGATTTGCTTCTTAAAACCGTAAGTTCATTTTCTCATTTTTACCTTCTTTTTCTATGGAAATAAATGAATTGCGAAATTCTACAAAGCCTATTGTCATCACTCTTTCTTCTTGCATTTTATAAGAGCCTAAATGTAACAATATCACAGCAATAATATTTTGCGACACATTTTCCCTGATAATATACAGAAAACGTCACCTATTTGTTTTAGTGGAAGCATAACCCTTGCAATGATCATTAAATTTACATACATAACGCCATGTAGAATGTTCATCGTGAATGCAAATACTTACCCAATCATGAGAGGAAAGTAATACACAATTACTGATGTATATGTATTCATACATTATAATAAGAGCAAGTTTCATATAATTTACTATTTCATTACACAGACTGAAATCCCAATGCACGAAGATTACGTTTGGAGACAATATTAATACCAAAGTAGTAACGCTTTCAAGCTATCACCTTCGTGTGTCTTATTTGTTTTAAGCATTAAAGCGTTCACGGAGAATTTACCTGGGAAATCTTAGTCTTTACCCAAATAAATTATGTATTGTCTAACTATCTGTAAGTATTAATAAAGTGCTCGCTTAGGTGTTTACTTGGGAATAAATATACATGGTTTTACTTTAATATAATATTTCATTTTCGATTTAAAACTAATCATTTTAAGAAAATAGATCAAATAACATTATTTTGTCTTTGGCATGATAAGATCGTAAGAGAAAAGCAGTATAACTTAGCAGCATGTCAGAAATGATATGCCCTAACTGTATATGATTGGACCACACCTACGTATATGCAATATTAATGATATTGGCACTGAAACTACATTAGTTATGCAACTATATGCTGAAGAACCGTCATTATTAATGACTGCGATGGAAAAACGCTAAACGATCAGCGGCCTAATATATAAATATATGTACCGACATTTCTCATTCTCATGTGTCCCGTTCAGGCTGCTTAACAAGAGATCGCGATATCGAAGCATCCCATTGGTTTTACTTTTTTTTTTAAATTTTATGTTGAAAGATTTTTTTCTCGCGCATACTATTTTATTCATTTTTTGGGTTGTTTTCTTTTTATATTCAAGCTTTGTGTGATGACTCCCGTACTAAGACGAACAATAAATCTAGTTAAGTGATGCAAATCAAAGAAAAAAATCCATAATCAAGTTCATGACATTGTAAATGAAAATACCTATCATTACATGTATTAAGAACATCGGTTCTTCACAACATCTGAGCTTAACTCATGACACCATTAAGTTCAAGTGTACCCAAATATGTCACTATTTTTGACATTTACACTCACAAGAACATTATTGGGGCATACTTATATTAACTTGACATGAAATATTTTATGTATATATTATATCGAGTATGTCCAAAGAATATGAACATGATAAAACATAGTGATCCAAAGTTGCATCAGATATAACTGTTTTGAAGCTATGTTACGGAATAGACTGTTCTCAATTGAAATTTAGAGAGCATTCACTCCAATATAAACACATCACTTTAAGTTGCAATTCAAACAGAATACAAGAGAAACATACCGCCATGTTAGTTTAAAGTGACTCGGTCGCCCGAATGTGAAAGAAAACAACATGGTACCTACAAGATAGTACATCATTGAAAGCCTTTCATCTAACTCATGCCACAGGTACACTGTCTATATCTGTCTCTTTCACTCTCTGTCTCTCTCCGACTATGTCTGTCTGTCCGTCTGCCTGTTTCTCTATCTCTCTCTCTTTTTCTTCCAAACTTCATATTGTAATTTCTTTTAGAAGGTTTCTTGACAATGTTATCATGATGCATCTACGCTATTGGCATTTCATCACTCTCTGGGACCATATAGCATCCTCTCTCCCTCTCTCTATCTATCTCTCTGTATATATATATATATATATATATATATATATATATATATATATATATATATATATATATATATATATATATGTGTGTGTGTGTGTGTGTGTGTGTGTGTGTGTGTGTGTATGTATGTATATAGTTATGACTGACAAAACTCGCTTAAACAATGCCACATGCAACATACTCTCTCATTTTTCAATGCTTCGCTCGTTTAATACCGTTCTAGTCTCTAAATTATTACAAAATATCCTAACTAAATTCATCGATTTTGAATTAAAGATTCAACGGAAATGTAATAGCAATCTTGAAACACTACACTAAATACAGTGTCAGAAAAAGTGAAACATTCGTACTACAGCGACAAAATAAAAATCATACCATTGTGAATTCCGGATATCATTCCTTCATATGACAACACGGATTAATATGATTTTGTATCAATTTTCATACATGAAAATTATTATGGTATTAAAATGTTGGACGCTTATGGTGTGAATAACTTGGGTAAATTATGTATAATGGTTATTTGAATTAATTATGACAGTACCAATATTTAACTTAATTTGATAGGATTGCACGAAAATGACCAACGTATCCTAACTTGCTATGAATCAATAAATGTAACATACATATCATGTTACAAATACGAACTTATCTGTTGATTTCAACTTAGCGCAGGCATAATAATGGATAGCCATTCCATATATATATATATATATATATATATATATATATATATATATATATATATATATATATATATATATCTGAAATTTGCACGTGTCTTACATAAATTAGCAGCTGAGAGAAACGTGAAGATGATGTACCAAGATCGCATCAATAAATAGGTATGTTGCTCTTTACTCGAAATTTAATCGGACGATACTTTGTTCTGTGTACTATTGAAATCATAAAGGTATACAATATTTGTTCAAATACAGAAAACTCATTACTTATCACTCTTGTCTATTAGTTGAACTGAATCCATCTATTCCTTATATTTATCCCTCTCTCTCAGTCTCTCTGTCTCTCTCTCCCTTTATATATATATATATATATATATATATATATATATATATATATATATATATGCAAACAAAGAAGTCGAGTTGTATATGATAATGAAATGAAATACTCCCCAATAATGTAATGCATAACCAATGTAAAATTGTGAAATATATATTTGATATTTACGTGCTGTTAAGCCTATCTTATCATACAGTGACAATGATATATACAATAATCGAGTTTAGCTTTATTAATTATTATTTGTTTATTCAAAAAATTATTACCTTTTTTAATAATCAGCACTGAAATGTAGGCTAGACTTTATAAAAGTGACGACAAACTTAAGCATAATAAAATATATTGTTACATACGACGGGTTGCCAAGTAATAATTTTGTCCTCATTTTAAATAATCTGATACAAAGATTATGGTAGGAATGTAGTCTCCATGGTTCATTACCCATTATTAGATTAACACGTGCGAAACGTTTTGTCGAATTTGTAACGCTGTATAGTTAGGTAGAACTATAAAGCTGGTTCACATTGAACTCTTCCAAAAAAATATTTTCCAGATATTTTATGCTTTACAAACACACTTCACCTTTTTGTTTCAATGTACGTAGAACCCATAACATTGTCAGCTACATCTACTTACGTAACATAATGATGTATGTTCATCGTTAATGTAAACACTTACCAGTGGAAAGGAAATTAAAAAATGCAACTAATGTTGTATCATTATTCAAATGTACTATACAGACAGCAAGTTTCATATGTTCTATCTTTATTCCGACGCACTATTAGAGGAGCATTTTCCATAAGATGTAATAACTCAAGCTCCTGCATCACACCGACCTAAATCAAAATGCATAATAGAGATGATATTATATAATATATCTATAATGGTAAGACAACTTTGAATATAACAACTTCGTGTCTTGTGTTGGCTTCCAACATTAAAGCGCTTATGCTGACTTTACCCAGGAACACCTAAATCTTTACACTGAATAAGTCTGCGTTATTTTAATAATTTGCTAGTATGAACAAAGTTCTCACTTATATATGAGGTTATATTGGATTGGTTTAGTCATCAACAAAATATCATAAGACAAAAGCAATACTGAATATCAGTATATCAAGAGAAATGTGCCCTAAAAAAAAAAACCCTTGGACCAAATTTACTTGTACCATAATAAACGACATTGTCATTTAAATGCATTTGATGGAAATTGTTTGCAGCCGACACGTCATTATGAATGAATAGCAATTACACAATCCTAGTAGCTGATGCCTTGAAAGAGGACTTACATAAACACAGTAGGTGGGCAGATCAGTGATTAGATCCATATATTTTCACAAGGAATATCACCAACCACACGTAGGAATGACATAATGATATATCTATTAGGAATATCAATTATCATCATAACTGGGTTTACCTATTGCCGATATTAAAATCTAACACTTTTTTATAAAATAAAATGTACTGTGGTATGACATTTAGACCTTCCTGGGCCTTGATTGCACCACATGCCCCACATGCAAATAGTATATGACATAATGAGAGATCGAACGAAACACGTATTGTACCAGGAACATATATTTGTTTCAAAAGGAGCTTTTTGTCTGTTTTCCATTTACACATTCATAACAGCTTTCATATACAAGTTAGTTCGTTTACGTTACACTTCAATATTAACCTAGAACAAAATCTTAAATTGTTAATCTCAAGGTCAATTAGGAAACAAAATCATCTGCTAGATTGTATCTCTTGATTTCTTTAAATATTAGATTTACATGAAAAGATACAATAAATGCGTTAAACAAAAAAAAACAAGAAACTTTTTTATTTCAAATGAAACTGCATTTGAAGTTGTCATTAAATTGCAATTTTAGCCTCTAACTGGAAAGATGTCCAGGGGGAACTCTGACTGGTGTAAGAGGACTTGCAGCTCCTTAATATATTTATAAGGAAACTGTCAGATCTACACACAGCCGACCAGCCTACGTAATACACACTTTGCAATTAATTAAACTTTCTTACTGCGCGATTGTCTTTTTACTTTCTGAACCATGACATCTCATCGTTTGTTGACGAATGTGTACTAATATATATCGTCCAGTAATGGAAGAAGGAACCTATGCAATATTTAATGTATATTTGAGGATTTAACCACACACTTTCCGTTCTCTAATCTGCATTGGGATAATAAAGACAAATTCCATGACTGATTTGGGATTAAATGCTCCGATCTACAGTATGACTGTAAGGCGTGTATTTCATATTTCTCTTTTCGCATGCATCGAGTTATCTTAATCCCATGAGGCATATGTAACACCGACTACAGGCCTGATATTATACTGTGGTCTAGAGGTGCCAAACAAGTGACTTTTTGGAACTGATAATGACATGGGAAGGTATAATGGAGGAGGCTTTTGAGACAAAAATGGCCAGATATCAGCTCCTCGTCCTTAACAATTGTGTGGTGGATCTGGAGTCAACCTTTGCAAATACGGTGTTGTGGCTATGCCGGTACGACCCCTTGGCGTGCCATGAAATCATCCGGTTAAGTGGACATAGCTGCTTAATTGAAGTCACCACACTGGCTAAACAGGTCCTGTAATACTAACATTTGATCGTGCACAAGATGAGTTCCATCAAATCAGTCGGCACAGCCCGGAACAACGATGTGGGCCAGCGCGCTGACACGCTCGTGGAAATGGCATCCTCTCCATAATATAATATCACCCACCTATATACATCTATCTATCTATATATATCTCTTTCTCTCTCTCTCTCTCTCTCTCTCTCTCTCTCTCTCTATATATATATATATATATATATATATATATATATATATATATATATATATATATATATATATATATATATATATACAGATATGAGCAACAAGTTGTTGATCAAGGTATACAACTGACTCAATGTCTGAAGCTGTGACAATTGGTTTAGATATAACTACCAGAATATACTAAAATAACACATGTAAACGGAATATCTAATGTAATATAAACAATTGGAAAGCTGGTTCAGTATTTAAATCAAATGAAAAAAGCATTTACTACTCATGCACTAAACTAATATGCAGCTGGTTTTCTATCCAGGAATAAATGTAACCAGCAACGAATTGATGGCCTTTGCATAACAAATATATATTTTGAAGGTAGAAAATATGTTGTTCAATTGAAGATAAATGTGGATGTAGGAAACAAATATAAAGAGGTACATGCTTTCAGCCACTTATCTTGGTCGTGTACTAGCAGAAAACCCCTTTCAATAGGATTAAAATGTACTTCTCATTGCAAATAGTTCCGATGTTTATCGAAGTATACAATTGACACTGATCATAATAATGTCACGAATTACGGAATAATTATGCACGTCAGCCACGTTATTTCATTGTCATGCTTACAGGTAAAATGACTAACATCATTCATATTAATAGAACAAATGTGAACAGTTAATTTTAGTATAACCAACTTAATAGTATCATTGATATCATATTTGACAAGATTATTGTGTCAACAAACATCTTGAAAACCCGAAACAGGCTCCCACACACCTATGTTATGTAACAATACACGGTTTTTACGTTGTTGACAATACAAAGCTTACAATTTACAACCTAATGTGATAGCTTCCGCAAGGAATTCTTGTATAAACATGTTTCCAGAAGAGTAAAAACATGTCTTTCAATGTATATATAATTTCGTTTTACGTGTGCAAACTCCATTAGTCATGTTATTCGGTTGATTGGCTATTGTCTTAACTTACCGTTACGATTGGACTAGGTGACTACTCAGTTACTCCTGATTACTCAAAAGTAGGTCTTAATGGAAATGTGTTCCTAATTTGTGCGTGCTAAGTTATTAGATTTTGTATTGTGCCAGCATCAAAAGAACATTAACATAGGACAAATTACCTCGGAATTTTGAATGATAACAAACTGTTCATACGTTTTGAATCACGTCATAAGTGTGCATATTAACTAAAGCAACCCTGCGGTCATAAACTAAGTAACATGAAAGGGGGAAACCAACAAGGTTTGTAAAATTCTTAAAATAATCTATTTATCTAAACTACAAAGCTAACAATATAAAAGACCTATCATTAGTGTGTATTAACATCCAAATAGTCTATCTCATTTGCAGAAGAATAGTGTATATCCTGTGGTGTTCTAAATGAAGTCAAATCTTCAATGTGCACGTGCACCAGTAGCCTAGAATGTAATATAATCAAAAATGTCTTTAAATGATTTCATAGTAAATTCAAAATAATTTAGTCTTAAAGTGTATGAGTAATTTTGTAATTAAAATCAATAGCTAAAATAAACAAATCCTCTCAAATACTAATTCAGCACAATTAGATGGCTAACTCCAGTTCAGATGATTAAGATAGGGATACATAATTATGTTACTCACTACATGATATAGGCAATTAAGACACATTTTCAGACAAAAAGAGATAATTTCAGAACCAGGTTGAGCATCATATAATTATTTCCATCGCGTGAGAATTAACATTCTCATACATAACGAATTTTGAGGCATTTGCCCTTGATATGTTTCAGTCACACTAAGGAGAATTTTAATGATATATATCCCCGTCTTTCTGTGCTTCAAGCGTCAATTTGTGAGGACCCAGTCTTGATTACAAATGCTGTTTGCGATTAATATATACTATATCAGACATTATTTCCAAACGGAAGGAAATACTACCCTTGCCGCAAGATGTCCGTATCGGCCAGTCACTCGAACCAGTGAGATTGGGAACCATTATCTTGTCAGGGGCTCGCAACACTATCAAAACATATTAAGCATATTAAGCGACTTAGTATCCTCTCGTCATGGTGAGACACTACAAAGAAAAATATTTTGCATTGTTTTCGAATGTGAATGTGTATCATTGGCTGACGACGACAATGTAGTACACATAAAGTACCAATAAATAATGTTTTGCAAGTTCTAACAGAATTAAACATGGATGAAGTGGAATATAGTGCCTTAAGGTCTCACGGTGTTATCGATATGCAAAAATGAAACGCAGTGCAAATATGAAAGAACATAATGTGGAGAATAAATGGGTTTCGCTGGTGAAGATTGGTTACTAAAGAATGTAACATTTAGTTGAAAGAATGTTGAGGGGATTTATTCGAGTTCTTACTAACACCAATAGAGTCACTATTATAGTGTTGGACTTTATATCTTTTTCAAACCTGAATTTGAAAAAATCATTACCGAAATTAAAAGCGGACACTTTAATGCGGAAGTGAAAACACGTGATTTATAAATATTTGAAATATGTATCTTACTTATCCTCACGTTAATATTAATATAGGTCATTTATCTTTACTACAAGACATTGTAGATACTTAACGAAAATAGTTTTCTTTCAGACATGCTAGATATTATACTTTGTATTGTTCGAACAATCACTGAATATTTAAAAGATAATAAATAGAAAGTCAAGCAAGCTTCGAACAGATCAACCAATGAATTAATTCCCTAAATTAAAGTGCAAATATAATGTGATAATAGTCTTGCATAGTTGATGTGCCAGCAGACTTGATATTTCAGAATTATATAATCCAGAATAGTTTTGAATGAATTCATAATCATCCTGAAGTAGCGTTAAAGTCAATAATGCCAACGTGCCCATTGCAGTTCCAATAAATAATATAAAAACAAGATGCATCCCCATATTAACAAATTAAATTAAACACAGGAATTATGAATGTTGCTTTACTTCGGAATCATATACATCTCCACATGACTTTAAAGTCGCAATAGCATTTTCCCAATGTTATCTAATGGTAAATTGCCCTTACCTGTAAACAAATACGTTTCCAAAATTTTCGAAGGCAGAAACCAAGGCTGGGTCTTTAAATCCAACCAAAATAAACATATATTTATAACTTACAACAAGAGAAAAACACGAGATCGGAGAGGTAGGCCTCAGTCTCAATGATAGGCCAAGTTACGAATAAAAAGAATATACTTACAAATAAGTATAAGTTCCTCATGCGATGTAATTTCAACAGGCCTTTAATGTTACAAGTACCTGATAATAAATGTTTATACAGATTAATTTGCACACAGGAATAAGTGAGTAATTAATGTTTGAATATTTGTATATCTTCTATTATATCTTGCAATAATCTAAGTTCTCTTTCATGATACTGACATAATATGATTTCTTCACTGTGATGTTTGCATTAAACAATAGTTCAAATCAATCATCATATTAGTTATAGTTAATATGGATCAATATGTGTAACATTTCACACGATAATGTACACAAACATGTCTCAATGATATAATTTCATGCAAATGAAATGTATATATTTTTTCTAGATGGTTCCTGTCATGCGGCTTTTATCATCTACGGATTATACATCAGGTATTGTAACATTTGTATATAGAAGAATAATACACTGATGTTAAGACAAATGATGTAACAGTAGCTTTACATTGTTGCATGAATCAAATAAAACAATCTCTAGAAAATTACATTACTGTACAATAAAGGATTATAATATATACAATGTTGCCTATATAAAAGGTCTGATAATGACTATAACGATGGTGAGAAAAATTTGGAAACTGGACTGACATGCGAAACAAGTGATCTTGTGCAGCTAAAGAGGAATAATGTATTTAAAGAGGTGGATAGAAAGGTAGTCAGTAAGGGTAATATTAGAGAAATTATAATTATATATAGATACATATAATAAATTATTCCTTGACTTTGGTAGAAAAAAATTCATGATTGAGCAACTCCCAAATATGAAATATCTGAAATATCTGATGGGATAACAAAGGTCCTAGTATTAGAAGATCCTAATCTCCGCTGTGTAGAAGGTGATATTGTCCAGTGTGATAAAACTTTGAAACACCGGAATGAAGACATTCAGGGTACATAACTACGTATAAGCTCTAAGATTAATATTACTCAGTTACAGAAAAAAAATACGTTAAAAGAAAAAAGAAAAATCTTGTATGTGGTCTTGCACAGTAACGTGATACCATTATTTGGATAGTTTCGTACTGGAAGCAAACACATTGAAGTATAAGCAATACTGTCCCACTGAAACCCCAAGACGTACAAGAGATGACGTAGTTCACGTGAAATTTTAATTGTATTTTTCAAGAATAGTCAGCTTCACAAATCGTATCGTTCTATACATACATACATATATATATATATATATATATATATATATATATATATATATATATATATATATATATATATATATATATATATATATATATATATATATATATATAATTTGTTTTCTTTAACTATATGTTTTCTAATAGTATGCATCTTGGTACTAAAATTTCTTCGAATAAAAAACTATTCGGATTCCACTTCCAGTTATTTTAGTATCAGGTGCTAACTCTCTGTTAATGTCAACAGACCATATATAAGGCATTACTGAGTCAACCCCACAAACTATATTTTTTTGTACGAGAGGTGAGATTTTCATTGTAAGGTGATTTAGTGTAAATTACTAAATATTATCTGATACAAAAGGGTTTTTATAACCAAAAGTAAAACAGCAATCGAGAGACAGACAGACGGATATACATAGAGGACAACTACAAGTAAATATAAAACTGAAGAACTACTTTAGTACTGGAATTAGACGAATGAAATTACATTGGGGAGCAATACACAATTTGACCCGACCTTTGACACGTTTTGTCGGTTAAGGCAACAAAGCATCCCTCAAAGCTGGACATATAGATATTAGACCTTGTAATGACTTCCATAGCTGATGTTCTCGAGTACACGTACATTCTGCCTTCATTAAGATATGCTTCCTTTTATCATTTATCAATCAATACATTGTGTCCATATCTAAAAATTATTTACCTAATGGTGGGAATATTTTCAAATATAGCAATGCTGATTATTTGTTGTTTTGAATTAGTGGATATGAGTAGGAATGTTGCCACGCTGAGCGAAAACATATAATTAAAATAGTAGTTAAAAGACCAATAAGAACTTCTACAATATACCTAATGGGTATATCAATTTACGAAGCATACTGAGAATATGGAAGCCAAGTTAGGGCGAAAACAAAACTTTCTTAACTTTGAATCGAGAAGGCTTCTGGTGAATGTAGAGATATAGATGAACACGTAGTTCTTTAAAAATATATAAAAACAAGCTAGAAGCAGCAGAGGCCGAGCAAATGGCATTGAGCGAACATGCAAAATGTAAGCTGTGACGAAGAAAAATAGACCGATAATATTCAAGTTTACATAGTTCAAAGACATTACTTCACGTGCTTGTGTTGCCCGGAATAAAATTAATCCAGTTTCAGTTACTAACAGATGCTAGGAATGTTAATAAGATAGCTACGGTAAACTATGACAAATTTATTATTGACGGTAGTGGATATGTATTTGATTTACATTTGAATGGTTTAATGTGTGACTATAAAGAACTTGCCTTGCATAAATCAGTAGTTGAATGATGAAGCGAAGATGACATACCAAGATCATATCGACAAATAGGTTTGTTGTTCATTAGCAAAAATTTAGTCAGAATAAACATTGGTTATCGTTTGTCTTTAAATCAAGATATCAAAATTATGGTTATATTATGGCACAGACCCACCTTTATTATTACAAAAAAGTATATCTTGTACAAATTTCAAAACAATTTCAAAATGCTATATACATGAAGTATGTTTGTATGTGTGTGGTAAGCGAATACAGGTTTAACTAAAATAAATGAATGTATTAGTTCTTTTCCTGTGTCTGATTAGATGTATGCATGGGCATTCTAATATTACTGTGTTACAGCTATTAGGATGCATTATAATGGCGTCACTATATATATTATCACGCAGCCTCTGTATGTTTATATACTCGCTCTTCATTATTGAGCTTATCTCACCACAATTGTATTTTTATACGAATAATGTCTTGAGTGCTTAAAGAATTTTAGATGTTAATATAACTAGTATAACTTGTACTGCTCGTTTAAATTTCATTTTATCTCGCCAAATACACTGTAAAACGTTATTCCAATCATCATTATTTGTTATGTTTGCATGGATTAGAATACAATGCATTGTTACAGAGTTAGGTAAAACTATAGAGAATGATTACAATTCACCCATACAGCAACACGATTTTCCAGACAAAATCGCCTGATACTTCATAACAAACTTCATATTTTTTTTCTAATGTAAGCAGATCCCATGAAATTTTCTGCTATGTCTACTTTTGTAACATTATGGTGCATGTTCATCGTCAATGTAAACACGTACCCTAAACTGAAAGGAATAACACATACACCGTATTGTTCGACGGTTTGTAGTAGATAAGACTATTATGCTGTTTATTGTGTTGTCACTTAGGACAAATCATCAGTATACTCTTTACTGACACGTATTGTTCTTTGCACTCGCAACTACCAAGCGATTATTATTACCAGCACAAAGTTGATACTATTGATAGCTAAATTTTTGTTCAAATTTTCAAGGTCTTAAATATGTTATTGTAGCTTTCAGTATGGAGAGATCTTACCCTCGTAATGTACACATATCAACTAAGTCCCCTTATGTCTACTAATTTCTGTACAACTTTCTTTCCTTAAACTACTTATATAATTATGCAAATAATCTCTTACAAGAAATTAGGAAGATACAATTTAGCAAAGATAAACATATATTTTGAGTAACATTCTTGGCAGACATCCAAGTATGTCAACTCATACTTTTGACATATTACTATGTTACTGGTTTCGACTAGCGACAAGTCTATTGATCTGTGTCACTGCTTATTATATCCACCAATCCAGTTTATAAATATATCTACACATGTCCGGGAGTTAATTTCATTCAAATATATGACTACTGTGCTTGAAAAGAGTCCGAATAATGTCTCTCGCTAGTGTAAACACAGTTATTCGAATGAAGAAGCTATAATAATCAATGATAACGGAGAAGGTGGTTACCACAGTGATCATCAATTGTCAACATGCAAACACAGGATAAGCAACGGCAAGAAATACCATATGCAACATCAACTCGGATGACAAAGACAGGGATTAGGCGTCATAAAAAATTAAGTTAACACAACTAACATACAATAAGGGCCTCGGAAAGGTTAACAATTCATATTAACGGCTAGTTCTTATTTCAAGGATACAAGTAGACAGTTGTTGGGAAGAAATGATAAAGTGTATCAGAAAAAAAGCATTGGAATAAAATATGTATAGGTGAGAAACCAAACATATTAAAACATTTTATTGTAAGCGGTGTCTGATTTTTAAAAGGTTTCAGAGAATGGTTATATTGGACAAGAATTATATAAGCAATGCAATAGTATGAGAATTATATTGATAAGAATAATGTTCGTTATTAGCGAATATAGAGAAACGAGCGTAATACACCATACATAGATTATGTTTCAGCAGTTAATAATCTATCCCACACTTTTATGAAAATTGCCTCTTTACGTCGCCGAGTCTCTGAGTATACCTTTCGTTAAATGACTTGAAACATAAAGAAGTACTTTTAGATTCCTGTTATATTTTCTCTTCAATAAAAGGAGTAAACATTACAGTAACTCAATGAGTAGCAGATTATTCCCGATTATCTTAATATCCTGGACACTATATGTCACGTGTTTAAATATTTCTCAAGTTTGGACAGTAGGCTAACGGTGAAATTTGAATAAGACTGAAGGGCACGTATTTCGGGATATCGCATATAGAAGGTTCATCAATAACTGGTAAAATATAATATTTGATGTAGGGCAAAAATGTCTAAATAAATATCAATATATGTATATGGAGCCCTTTTGCCATCAATGCTAATTATTTTAGCATGTTGCTTGAAAACAATGTCAGAATTGGAGAAGAAAATAATACTGGAAACGTTTTGCCATGAAAGCATCTAAATTTCTGACAGACCATACACTATTACAAAAAAGTAAGTTTAGTGATTATGTCCAATATCTCTATGAATATATGATGTTATGATGTAATTGTGCAGTTGGTCACGACATGTGTTCAAAACACGACGAGGAATGAGAGCATAATCAAATAAGTAACCTGCAAGATAGCATGGAAAGAACAGATGAGTATGTATCAGAAAGGAATAAGCACTGAACTTTTAACGCAACAACATGGGGAGAAGGAGCAAATATTGTGTACGTTGGAGTTATTGAAGTTATTGTAAACATATAGTATATGACGAGGCGTCAAATTTTCTGCCGTTAAAGTGACGTTGTGCGTATACTAATCCGTTTTCGGAACCATTAAACATACAAAACATATTCACGCGAAAATGCGGCAGAAACTTAGAGAATGGAACTAGTCTGATGGTCACAATGCTGCGAATATATGTCATAAGCGAATGAAAAAGGGGAAACTGTTTTGTCTGAAAATTATTTTGGCACACAACTTATATTTCGGACGTTTCTTCATTATAATCACAACTAACACTTTGTAGACTTTATTCAAAACTAAATATTTCCCGTATACCATTGCATAATCACTATGACTATACCCCTTATTTAACTCTATCTCTCTCTTCCTTTCTCCTCCCCTAGAGCTACATTTGAAGCTTTATTGTTCAAATGTGTGCAAGCTTTATTCATTATACCATGGCACATTCACTCTAATTACTTGCGTCATATAACTATCTATATATCTCGTCTTCTTTAATTTTCGAATATGTGCACGTTAAGCACATTTTGTATACTGCATGAATTACCATCAATGATAATTTAAAGTCCCACGTTGATTCTAAGAAATATATGTGGTCATTGTTCCCTTGTTCGGTTTATTTGTTTCTGTTTTGCTTATATCTCTCTCAGTGTGTGCATACTTTGAATAGTTGTATCGGTTAATGTATAAAATCTTCACCAGCAGGATAACGTAAATATATACAGAAGTCTGATAGGTGAAGCCACACTTTCTAAATATCCATTTATATAAATTTGTTTTAAATTAAACTTAGTTACTGGTTCAAAACTAATGTCATATCAAGTTTGTCTCTTCTTTTCTTATCAGATTTATATTGTACCAGGACATATTTTGCATCCCAGTTATCTTGATCACCTTATTATCTTGGGTAACATTTTGAATAGAAACAATTAATGTATAGCACTTGATAAAATCGGTTTTTATATGTGGCATAATAATGCTCCAGTCAGAATGTTTTCAATCGTGTTCACAAAGTTCATTGGAAATACATGCAATCTCCTTGACGAGTTGTTTAAAATAATGCGGCCCTGTTGAGATTGAATTATGTATATTTCACATCTCCTTGACGAGTTGTTTAAAATAATGCCGCCCTGTTGAGACTGAATTATGTATATTTCACATTGTATGATATGGACAGGTCATGACATGTAATCTCTAACCTTGTTTGAGCAAACTGGCCGAAAGAGGGAAGCTTGGAAACGACACATTTACACTGTTTACGTATTTAATAAAAATAAAGCTCGATTTGATGGGAAAATCATAAATATGCCATCATTCCTTCTTTTAGATCTATGCAGTGTTCAGGTGGAAAGAACGTTGGTTGTTTGTTGATGATGGTGTTAAATGGTCAACACAATGGAAACTTGCATCAAATTGAGTTAGCTTTTCGAAAGGAAAAATCAACCACATATGTGATATCCATTTTGAATGCTGATAAAACAGAAGTTGTAAATTCGGAAATTCAGTTCAGTTGGGCATCCATAGATTATACAATATATTTAATGTTCGCTTTTTTTGAATAGTTTAATATGGTCTGAAGACATGATATAGACAAGGTCATGTAATCTCTAACGTTTATTGATCCAGAAAACAAATCCACACTCAGAAGTTCACTCAAAGTTTTTTTTAGTAGAATCAAACCATGAAATGGGAATCGTTGTAATAGATAAATGGCGTATATGACAATAAGTAATATGAATTTCTTTACTGTGTTAATGACGTCTATGGATGAGAGCTATGAAACAGACATCGCATGTCTGCTTTCCACTTGGTTCGAATATGTGTCGATTTCGTCTATGCTATGAGCCAAGTATTTAAAGACACGAGGAAGAGTAATTTGCATGATGTAATAAGAGTGTGCATTCGAAATGTAAGATATGGTATGTCAATGAAAATGTCATTGTTCCTAGTACAGCACAAATTGAAACCCGTTAAAGCCTTGAATAGTTTGTTAATGGAAATGTCAAACAGTTTTCATATATCTGACCATAAAACCAAAGGGCTGTACTTGTATATTTCAAAGGCACTGATCAATGGGTTTATCTTCGGATATGGTTTTGCCATAATGGTGTAAAACTAAACCTTCGAAAATGACTTTTCATTTGGTATGAATCAATCTGTATACACATTTGTTAATAAACATATATTATTCAGTTATATCCGCCAAAATTGTCGTGCTTTCCTCTGTCTTGAAATGATTGTCATGGCGTTTACTTGTGGCATATACAATTTGTATATTCAAAAATCTATGAGTATGGCGATAACAACGGAAACATCGGATTTTAGTTTATCTCAGAGAAAAATGTCCAACTGACATCAAACTAAGCACGAATTTATAATGAATTATTATACCTTAAAAATAATTGTCTAAAATATATGTTGAATGTGAATCAATATTCTGCTGGTCAAAATCATTTAATTGTACGTCAGGGTGGTAGCTGATGTCGACACTAAGAATATTCTCCCACGACATGGTTGTTACGGCCCAATAAACATAAAGTCGCAAAAATGAATAGACTGAAGTGTAACGTAACGAACTGAATTAGAATCACAATTATACGAGTCATTTTGATGTGATCTATGTAATAAACATGGCTTGGCAATTCGCACATTATTTCACGCAGAAACAAAGAAATAAATCGAAATCAAGCATTAATATCTTAGAGTATGCATTTTGTGGCCCACGTGTACATGCATTTATTTACATGCCACGACACCAGATCTTCGCATATTAAGCAACTTCACTATCCTTAGTTTAACATTGTCAGCCTTTTCACAATACTAAGTAAACATTTCCAAAGAATTGTTAGGACTTAATAATGTTTGTCTAAGACGTTATATAGAAAGAAAACCATGATTCTTCGCATCAAAATAATTGAGTTATACGTGAGTTAGGTAGCTGATATGGACAGTAGGCATATTCTCCATAATCAAGGATGTAATAGTCCGACAAAAATAAAGTCACGCAAATAGAATAAAACTAATTAGAACATCGCAATCGCACAGAATCGAAAATATAAGATTTATGTTTACATTGATGACGCCTGCCACATATAGAGTTTCCTTCTCTATGTTTCTGTATCTCTCTAACTCCATTGCGAATTTCATCTTACTGTGAATTATTTAAAAGAGGTATTGTATAATGCCATTCTGATAAATCACGACTGTTGGCACTTTAGCATGTTTCAGGATATTGGCGGTATATTAGCACAATCGGGACCTGGAATTCGTTCGTACGACATACATATGTAGGACTGTTTTGGAATTAGTTCACAATACTGTAGGTTTCTCTTCAATTCTAGTTTTTCTAATTTAAGTAATTAAATTATTCCTTCCGTTTTACAAAACTTGTTTATTGTGCTGCCTTATATTGCCCTGTCTAAGACCAGAGAGTAACAACCTTGTATAAAATTTATTATGTACTTTTCCATGACGAAGACCAAAAGCAGACCCGAGCACACTAGATTACGACATGGGGTGAAAAGTGGTATATTGGATCAGTACGTGTGTATAGTTTTCTGAATATCAGTTTTAACAAAGCAGGGAGATTTTAAATAGATCTTCAGGACTTCAAAACTTGAATCGAAATTAAGTACCTCAGAGTCAAAGAAAATTATAGAATGTGGAATACCGTATAATGAACGGGAGACACTCAGAGAGGAAGTCAGTAATATGCAGGACCTAGTCGCAATTATACACACAAATTCTTCGAATTCACCGCAACCTTATGGTGTTAATGAATGTGTGTGTGTGTGTGTGTGTGTGTGTGTGTGTGTGTGTGTTACGATATCTGCATTATGCAGTTTATGGCGATGTCCAGCACTGGGGGACCAGGCCACATACCTGACGCATCATATTCTAACGTGCCACAATATCCTGACACCAGACCGACCAGTCCTAACACTAACCTCTCAATGCTCAACAACAAGCGAGGTATGCAGCTAGTATCATTTTTTATACGTTTTTCGTATGAACCCAAGAACTACGCATCTGAATCGTACGCTCAGACCACTAAGCAACCAGATTGGTATGGTGTTAGTGAAAAAAGGGAAAGCTGGATAAAAAAATGCGATGTACATAGTTTGTAAAAAAAAATTGTTTTTGATGCCACACCGGAGCAATAAATATATGGAATGTTTTCAAAATTGGCAATGCACCACTATTCCAAATTTGGATCTCGCTAAAGAATATTGCAGCAGCCAATCGCAGATAAGGCCACAAATAACCGTCAATCTCAAAATTTAGTTACGTTGACGATCTACTGGTTTACAAATCTTCCCAGGAATATGATTGTACAGCTTTAATAAACTTTTTCGGCAAATTCAACAAAGTCAATAGCAGAGCGAGCAAATCCAAGTGCAATATGGTATGGAAAATATTGTCAGTCTATTACGTCTGTCATGGTAATTGAAATTCAACAGTGACAACATTAAAGCAATCAGAGACGAGTCTAGATTAGAAACAAAGAAACTGTTTCTATCTCGCCTTTGGTTAGTCGGGTTGTACATGAAGTTTGTACCAACTTTAGCCGCTATGTCAAGCTTCTTAAATAAATTCACTATAGCAGGGCGAGCCAATAAACTTAGATTCACGCCCGTAGTGACGTTATAACACTCTTAACAGATAGTTGATCAGTGCACCAACCCTACATTTGACAGAGTCTCCGACACGACACAGTTTCTTATACGACAACTAAAGGCTAAACGTGTCTGATACTAATGCAAGTACGCAGTTGCAGTCTTGGGAGCAAAAGCGGCTATAACATCTAAAATACTCGATGAGGCCAAAGAGTGAGTCCCATTTTTCTTTGGTAATGCATATGATATGATGACTGAGGGTGGGAGAAAATTTTCTAGGGAAAATGTTGATGGTATGATGACCATCGGTGGGGGCAAATTGTCATGGGAGTTGGGGCCAGTATTTGTGTGGAAATGATCTAACTCACTGAAATAATTTTCTAATTTGTTAATCTGCTATTCCTCTAGATAGGTATATAGATATAGATGATAGATAGATGCATAGATCGGAAACCACTTAAATTATGTTCTAATTGGTTATTGTTCTATTCCTCTAGACAGAGAGGTATATATATTTATTTTATTTTATTTCATGATATATTGATGACGTAACACGTTTGTTGAACTTGACAATGTCCAAAATTATGTTAATGTTCTACTTTACCTACATCATTGATTTTTCTAAATACTGTCAACAACTAATGCATAGGTAAAAACATATTTGTGTGTATGGGTTTAATTTTAGGATGATTATTAATCTAATTAAGAATATTTATTTGGGTGTGGGTCTAGGTTATTGAATGTTCCTATAAATATGCTAGGTCTATCTGCTGTATTCTACATTCTACATGATACATTTCCTAAGAACTATTATATTAATAACTAAATTTCTATCTTGAAAACATTATGAACCATCTTGGAGGATTTTTTGCATTACGTAATAATTGTTTTTTTTATAAAATGCTAACTGTGACGAGCGGTCAAGTAGAGAATATGTATAATATTGTTTTCTAGAAAGAATTCATTCGTGCTGTAAGATCTTTGCTGTGTAGATTAATTAGATTTGACAGGAATTTATATATTCAAAATATGTATTCAATTGAAATACGAAGTGCTCTTCAAAAATAACATTGTTTAAAGAATAACTTAAATTTGTAGTGAAGTTTCAAATATGGGTATATTCTTGGATTGTATTATTGTGGTCCAACAAAAAATTATGTCCACATCATCACCGCACGGGCCACCACAGTCATATCAACAATTCTAGCATTATATTAAATTCGGATTTCAACTAACATTAATTCAAAACTTTAATGAATTGGACTTGAGTCCGTTATTCAATGGTTGTATGGGGTTATTTAAAGTGCACATTATGTATGGTTGCTACAAATTGAAAAATAAACAATAATCCTGACGCAGATGGAGATAAGATTGTGGTTAATCTACATGTCACTGACAAACTTTGTTTGGATCATAAAATCGATCCTATTGAAAACGAAATCCCTAATTTATATCAAGCTTGTGCAGTTAATAGAGCTATGACGAAGAACGTTTTTGAGAAAGATGCTGATGGGAAAAATATTCCTTTAGCTGACGCGTGTTTTGGACAGGCTTTTGATGAGATCACTTCTGCTCCTCGTATTGATCAATAAACAGACATGGATCACAGTAAACATTTTTAACATAATGTAGCTTCCTAATCTATCCATTCTGATTAAGGGTCAAATTGTATGTGCGGACCTTTTCAGCAATTTATGCATGAGTGACTCGTCCAGCTATTCAGTCCAATATACGGAGAACTTCAAATTGAAAACTTGAAACAAGTAATGTAACTAGAGATCAACGTGTATCCTTGTACCAACACCAGATAATACTTTCAGCATGTGCACTTACTATATAAAAGTTAATAGTGTGATTAAATCAGATTTATTTCAATTGCCATGAAGCGATGAGAGCAGTTATACTATTGGATATGCAAACTATTTCACAAACGTTGACCTTTTGAAAGGAATCTGGAAAATTCAACTGAAGAAAAGGAAATGTCAGAATGTATGACTCCATATCAACTTCATCAATATAAGTGTATTGTGTTCTGCATGAAAGGCTCTCCTTGTTCTTTCCAACGTTTAGTGAACATGATTACATTTAGTCTGCATAATTGTCATGCTTACTTATTCCATGCCATCATCTACAACGACACCTGGAAAGATCACTTAGAGACAATATTTTTGAAAGACTTATCGATACAAATATGACAATTAATCTATCCACAAGCGGGTTTCGTTGTGCTCTTTTTTTTACATTCATAGAGGATATTATGGGACATGGACAGGTTAAACCTGTAGATAGTAATGGCACGGCTATCTTTGAATAGCATGTGCCAATTAATGAAAAGCAAGAGATGCGATGACTGGATATTATCGGAATTTGTGCTCAAATTTCACTATCATTGCTGAACCCCTGACAAATTTGTTGAGTAAGACAACCAAGCGTTATTGGTTTGAACAATGCTTGCTAGTTGATATAAACATTAGTTCAAACATATACCAGATGCAAAATATACCAAACGTTTTTGATAAGTTGAACAAAAATCAAACGCGATAAATGTTTAGGAAAACACAAATATCGCTATAAAATGTATGGAAATTCAAACTGAAGAATGTGGTATTGTTCCTAAATCAGAAGAGAATGTAACTACAATAAAGAAATCATATCAACGTCGAATCAAAATTGTAAAGCTGCAAATGATTGTCCTTATATTTCACATGGTTAGTATTGTAAATGTTTCCAGTGGAATTTGTGTTGTAGTTGCCAGACTTAGTTCTTGAGTTCCGAGGACAGTTGCACGATGTGGTATGCCGCGAAATTGTATAGGGTTTGTTGAAACCTTCCTTGGTTTGGGAGTAAATGTTGAAAACGACAAGGAACCAGAAAGTACAGTTTTAACTCACGATGAGATTTTAACATCTGCTTAAAGAAAGTTGGAGAGTGCTAATGCAATGGTAAGTAAAATGATAAGCGATACTGTAATAATGCAAGCAGAAGCCAATGCAATAGACACAGAATATAACACATGGTTAAATATGCAGTAATATGAAAAGGGGCTTTTATAACCAAAACCAAGCTACAGCTCTGGGAATGTGCCTTCATTACCGCAAGCCTTTTCCCTGCAACATACATTAGTAAATCAGAGACAAGATCGTACGGGTGAGTTGAATTCGTTCTGGGCCATTGTATATAAGCTCCTCGTGCGGCAAAAGCCCCATGACCCTGTGATTTCAGAGTGATTACATGATTGTTTTCCATATATAGGTTATTCGCGAATGCAGAATGTAAACACTATATTTTACCAGAGCAGAAAGCCAAACGACGTACTAATCTTGTAACCCAAGAATCAAATGCGACTAACATGCCCAAAACAGTTACTATTGTAATAATTATAACATATTCTGTGCCATAAATGGTCGCTGTAGCAAGTAAACCAGTAACAACTACAACGTTAAACCTGCGCTTATATTCTCCAAATATAACGGTTCCCTTTGAGTTGTTGTTCCTCTTCGATTGTCTATTTCGCGATCAGTCAGTCATTTTATATTAATATTCTTCAAGATTTCCTTAGACCCATATAAATAGGGCCCTTGCGTGGTGTTGTTAGTGATTGTTCTCGCTTTTGTCCAAGAACGTTTGAACGGTCATATGCGTCTTTGATAAATAGGTGTCTGCATTTTTCGTTCGCCAGTCACGTTGATATTGTTAATTCGATATAGCTGACTTTGAATGTTAACACAGTGTCTTTCTCGGAATATACACAATTTTCTACTAAATGTTCTGTTTGTTTTCTTTGTCGGGGGTGTTTTAGTTCTACAAATCATTTGATACGTATAAAATACGATTCGATGTCTCAAGAAATAAAGTAGCTCTTTAAGGATGCTTCCGTGTATACACGGTAAAATAAAGGCCATGTAGCCCTAGGGGTCCATATTCTATGGAAAGGCAACACACAGAAGTCTCAATTAAGTCATTTCTGCTAATGATATGCACCGTAGATACAACTTCCAGTGAAATAGTTATTTTCTTACGGAAAATAAAACATAAAGTTAGTGACTAGGTTATATAGAAAGGAGAGAATCGGTTGTTTTCTTACGGCCACCTTTTAATCCATTACTGGTCATATCATACCGGGGAAATGAAAGATAAACGTAATTCCAAAGGACATACTAATGCAGCAGACCTGGGTTGCCTAGAGAACTTCTCGAACACGCTAACCTTCGATTGCGAGTCTGAGGTTTTGAAATCTAGCTAGTGTATTCAATAATATGATTTATATATTGTTCTAAATGGCGATAAACAACGATTTACATTGGAAATAATATGAACTATAAGTATTCAGGGATATAATACTACCATTTAGAGGCAGAAAAAATAACATCGTATGGAAGCGCCATATACCACAAAAATAGACAACATTTAACTTAAGGATTTTTTTCGTTTACCGTCTGTGCGACTTGCAGTAAAGAACAATCAGCTCGAGACATGAATAAAGGTACGAGGTTCACGTTATAAAATATTGAATTTACAATAAAACATGTTGAAAAGGCAAAGACAGACGAGTTTGAAAGAAAGCAATTTAAAAAGTGTGCACTTTTATATCAATTAAATATCACATATGTATATATGTACGAGCTCTTTGTCTCTCTGTCTCTCTCTCTCTCTCTCTCTCTATCTGTCGATATATCTATCTATCTCAAATTCTTTCTCTCTCTTTCAACAAGATCAGTTTTAACAAAGCAGGGGGAATTTAATTAGCTATGCAGATTTGTTTACGTGCATGATATTTCAGAAATAGTAAAGATTGAAGTAACTTAAGTACATCAGTCAATGGAAATTACAGGATATTAATTACCTATAATGAACTGTAGGCAATCAGAGATGAAATAAGTATACTGCAGGACCTGGCGATACATGAAAAGTTAAACTGTCCGGATTCGTCCCCACCCCACACTTTGGTGTTGTTGAAAGAGAAGGAAGGAAGAAAATAGTTAAATAACTGCTTTCTATAAGGCACCGATGACAAAAACAGAAAATTTGTTTTGTTTTCACAATTAGCAATGCACCATTATTTCAGAACTTGATCACAATAAGTATTATTGGCAGGTGCGCATCGCAGATGACACCGCACGTAAATGCCATCGGCAAACTATAGTTTCTTTGATGATATACTCGTGTACAAGCATTGCCGGGAACAGCACTTTACAGATGTAATAACATTTTTCGACAAACTATTAATGGCTAATATCACATGTAGCACCAATAAGTGTACTATACTATAGATGCATTTTGACCATTTATTAAGTCAGTCCGATTAATTGAAACCCGGCCTTGAGAAAATTGAATACAACATACGATTCTAAATTAGAAACATATACGCAGGTCCCATCGCTCTATTGGTTAGTCGTGTTATACAGGAAATTCGCACACAATTATGTCGCTGTTCCAAGTTCATTGACTAACGTGGCTAGATAAAGGTAAATCAATAAATGTGGCTTCACGCCATAGTAGACATTATAACACTCAGTGTACCAACCCTACATTTGTAAGAGGTTTGGATCAAGAGAGATTAAAATTACGCACATTAATATATATATATATATATATATATATATATATATATATATATATATATATATATATATATATATATATATATATATATATATGTGTGTGTGTGTGTGTGCGTGTGCGTGTGTGTGTGTCTGTGTGTGTCTGTGTGTGTCTGTGCGTGTAATTGTTATAACTCTAACAATTTCTTGCATTGTATAAACTGATATCGTGAGATAGACGTTGTGTATTTAAGTGCATTCCAGTTTGCAATTACACAAAGACAGATATCGGAATCCTTTATAATTCGCTTGCACCTATATATCAATAGTACTGTGCCACTTTAATTATGTATACAATGAGTTTTCAATTAATGTTTCATATTTCTAGTAGTTCAGTTTCATTAAATCTTAAGCGAATCAAGCAATACACATTAAGAATTTTTTTCCTAAAACGCAAGGGTCCATTTCCTCTATGAGTTCTATTATTCATGTGAGGTTAATAATATATGGATTGATAGCGAGTTCCTTTGATATTTGTGTCATACACTGATAACATTATCTGAGGTATGGTTAAATTGGTAGAAACCAGCAAAATCAGTAAAACATGTTCAAGAATTTCTCCCTTTTCAGGTACAAGTAAAAAATCATCTAAAAGTTTATTAAACTAGTCTTGCGTTTATTATATACTAATTTTTCCTTTTAATAAATCCGACATACGCATCAGTGTCTCCTAACTCAATTAGCTGATTTTATTACTTTTGCTGTAATACCACTGTGATTTCATTATAATGCTTAGTTTTTGTATCGTATTTATCTTGTATTTCCTTACTCCATCTTACCAAATATTTATTTTAATGACAAACAAACGCGTAATAACTATTGAATATGTATCGTAGAAAATTGTTATAGTATGTCTTTAACACAGATGTTTCTATTGAGTTATATTATGACTATTAATCGGTACCTAATATAGAGAAATAACATTTTCTTCGGGCTCGCAACTCTCAAATGACCTATGCAATTCTTTCCGTTTTACCAACGCAAAATTGCTACCAGTATTATTTTTAAGTTTCTAAGTTGTCTGTCTTAATTCATGGATCTGAATTAATGAAATCATGTTGCTTGTCTTATGAAGATGATTCTTCCTAATCAAATATGTATTCACCATTCTTTTCCTTTATGTCTTCCAATCCGTACACCACATGGTCTCCTAAAAGTCCTTTTTTGACTATAAACAAAGTCTCTTCCATGACAACTTTTCGAAACAATAGTCGCATATATTCAGATTCTAACATTTTAACTGCTGTTTTATTTAGATGTTTCATGCATAAGTATTGGCCGAATAATAGCTATGACATGTTGCTAGGTTGTTGGATCCAACTGGCGACGTGTTTATTGACAATTTATAAGACCGGTCAATCCTGATAAAAGGTGTTATTCTAGTTATATAAAGTAATGAATAGATAAACAGATGAAATTACAACTACTGCTAGTACTACAGTTTCTTCTACTACGATTACTACTACTGCCAATACTACTACAACTACGACTACAGCCACTACTAATGCCAAAGTAATTATTATTATTTTCATTATTATTATTATTAGTAGTAGTAATAGTAGTAATAGCAGTAGTAGTAATATTGTTATTATTATTATTAGCAGTAGTATTATTAGCAGTAGTAGTAGTAGTGCTGGCATTATTATTATTAATATCGAAGGCACCATCCTTTCCACATATGTTCAACACTAATCTGTAATATGTTTTATCTACTGGTACTTTTTTACACCTGGCAGCAGAGGTATTACACTGAACCATAATATACTGCATACTTATGAAATTGCTTTCTGGAAACAAATCAAAAACATTTCAGTTTGGGTACTGATTAGGCTTCTTGCATACGATATGCTAGCATGAAACAGAAATTGCATTTACTTGTCATCATCAAACTACGCATTGCAGTTCATACTGTTTACGACATACTTATTACGGGTAAGATCTGGACTGACTTAATTATAAAATGCGGCTTGCGATATGGTATGGCTTACATAGATCGAATGCAAGCTTGTCATGCCAAGAAAGTATAGTGATTTTTCCAAACAGCATCATTACGAGTTACTATAGCTGAGTTAATTGACTCTATTCTATATAGTTATTTCTTGTATTAGTAGTGTTCTGTCAAGAAATTTCTTTAAGAGTTGTGTATTATTCATTATACTATGGTGCACTTGAACGAGTTAATAACATATGTTTTAACTTCAATTACATCCTGGTGACCAATACATTTTTAACAAGCCAAAACACTGGCTCTGTATCTGCCAAAAAAGCCTTCAACTAATATTGAATATGCTTGATTTTACTGATATGTTTAAACTTCAAAACTGCAATGAAAACGTTGCACCGGATTGAAACAAAACTTGAAAATATATCGAATTAAAAAAATTATATATTCTACATTCCCATCAAAGTCTAATGAAATTTTGTAGTTTCTGTTAAAGCTGTGTACACAATAAGGCATAACAATTGTTTTGTTTTCTGTACTAAAATAACCCATCCAACAGTATGACTATAGATGGGGTAAAGCGGATAAAGCTGTACAAGAGTAATTTGAATGCCATCGATTAGTTTCAAAGAGTTTAACTTGATTTGACTTTGATCATACTGTAGTGCAAAATGTTGAAATACCTTATGATGGTGACATGTTATGACCATGCAGGCTATATTGCTTAAAATGGATCTTTTCTTTCGGTAAACTATTAGTAAATAAATATTTATGTCTGATGAAACTCGATTAAACAATGCCACATGCAACATACTCTCACATTTGTGAATGTTTAGCTCGCTTAATACCGTTCTAGTCTCTAAATTATTACAAAATATCCTAACTAAATTCGTCGATTTGAATTAAAGATTCAACGGAAATGTAATAGCAATCTTGAAACACTACACTAAAGACAGAGTCAGAAAAAGTAAAACATTCGTACTACAGCGGCAAAATAAAAAAAAACATACCATTTATGATGCGGGAATTCCGGATACCATTACCTCATAATGACAACACGGTTTAATCTGGTTTTGTATAAATTTCTCATACATGAAAATTCTTATGGTATTAAAATGTTGGACGCTTATGGTGTGAATAACTTGGGTAAATTATGTATAATGGTCATTGGAATTAACTATGAATTAGCAATATTCCATTTAATTTGATAGGATTGCACGAAAATGTCAAACATATTCTAACTTGCTATGAATCAATGAATGTAACATACACATCATATTACAAATACGAACTTATTTGTTGATTTCAGGTTTGCACAGGCATACTAATGGATAGCCATTCCACACACACACACACACACACACACACACAGATGAAATTTGCACGTGTCATATACAATTAGCAGCTGAATGAAACGCGAAGATGATGTACCAAGATCGCATCAATAAAAAGGTCTGTTGCTCTTTACTCGAAATATTTTTCGGAAAATACTTTGTTCTTTGTACTACTGAAATCAAGATATCACAATCCTGTTTATTTTATGTCACTGCTCTACATTACGAAATATTGTGAAAGTTATATCTCGAAAACAATTCCGAAATCCCCCCCAAAAAAATTGTTGTTATATGCCTGAATGAGGGTGATACAAGAAGAATGTTTTTTTTTTAATGAATTAATCTCTTGGTTTCTCCTCTTGTGTCAGGTAACATTTTGACATGGATATTATATTTTTAAAGTGTTACAGATATTATGATACATTTGAATAGAGGCATTATTTTTATTCCAACGCAGCCCTTGTGTACGTATATGCTCGCTAAATCAACATTATTGAACGTTTTCTACCAAAATTGTATCTTTGTGCGGGTACTTTCATTACTGGGAATAGTTTAGATGTTAGTATAATGTGCATGTGGCTTATTACACAGACTCTAACAAACACACATATATGCACAACAAAAATTCGAGAGGATGATAGTACTGGAATTAAATACAAAAATGTAATGTACTCGATAGCATGAATCGTGGAATCATGTGATAACAGACGGCAATTGACAATTTGTATCTCAGAGAGAAACGATAAAAGGAGCACACATAAAGCAATGCTACTTTGTTCAGTGGTTTCCTTCATCGATTTCCTCACCAACACGACTCATTTACATTTTTAAATTTTGTGATATCTAATAGATTTTACGTGCTGGTAGAGGTATATTATCCTACAATGACATTGATATCTATATTAATGGACGTAAATGTTATGTAACCTCGCCAACTACACTATTTATTTTTTTATTGCATGGATTAGTATGCATTAATTATTGTCTTCCTGTTATAAATAATATTACTTAATTTAGAATGGTTGTTGCTGGAATGAAAAGTTGAATTTAGAACATTCTTTATTAATATCAGTGTCTTCAAAATTTAAGTTTCAAACAAACGTTGCCTTTTTAACTGATCATCGCAAGATGTACAGAAATTATGGGGATGTATTTCACAGACATACCAATTAAAATCCTGCCAGATTATCAAGAACAGTCATTCCATCTTGGAACGATGCCTCGATGACTTCTGGAATTTCAGCTCAACCTTTGACTGGAAACACTTTAACACAATACACGTACTTATTATCTGGTTTCATAAGATAGCAGTTACACGTGGATGAAATCAGATTATATATCTCATTTCTGGTTGAATATCTCACAATTAGGAGACAATCCACCTTTGCGTAATGTCCAAAATGCGAATTTTGCAGCAAGAATTTGACAATAATTATCTTTAATGTCATAGCTTTTGCTTTTGTTCAAACCCATTATAGACAGTTGATCAAAATCGAATTCTCTCTGATAAGTCTAAGGGTTTATCGTTGGTGCTGATAACATATTTTTATTTTAAATCTCTTTTTTTAATATCCTCTTCCAACATTTCATTAATACTGAGTTGTATTATTTGTAGTTAATCTTGGCTGCGTTTTTTGATCATACTCCTCAAGTCTTTGACATTGTTGACCTTGTGGCGCTGATAACCGCGGTATAATGATCTGCTGGAATGGTTATTCACTTATGTCTGAATGATGTGGCCTCCAGCATCCGAGGCTGATGCTCTAAAAACTACATGTATGTGTTGAATATTGGGATGATTATTAATAAAAGTAAATATGTATTTGGGTCAGGGACTAGGTTATGGAATGCCCCATATAAATATACATGGTTATCCTTATATATTCAACATTCAATGTTATAACTTACTACCAGACCTTCTATTTATAACTGATGTTCTATCTTGAAAACATTAGGATCAATCTAGAAAGATAATTTCCATCAGATAAGAGTCATTGTTTAGAAAATGCTAATAGTGACCTGATTAGAGTAGAAGACTACATACTCTTCTTTTTCTAGAAATTATTAATTCGTGATTTAAGGTCTTTGCATAATCGGTTGTATTATTGTTCTGTTCAGTGCTTTATTGAGGCAGGAATTTATTTTTTAAATTTATTTCTTTACTGGATATACAACGTGGCCTTAAGAAACAATATGTTTGGAAATTGAGACTTGCATTTATAGTGAAATTTCAAATAAGGATATATTTGGAATTGTATTACTGTGATTTAACAAAATGGCGTCTGCACAACAACATTACACGGCCCACAACAGGCACATCAGCACTTCCAGCATTGGGTTTACTTTGGATTTCCGCTAAAGAAGTTTCTTCAGATGATTGATCATTAGCACTTCCTACGACTATTATCTCTCAGTTTATGATTTTTTCGGACTTAAGTCGCAATAACGAATGTTCTTTCTTTACATTTGTATTCTAAGGATATACATTATTTGTTGAATCGTACACAACTTGTTCCTCCTCACTCTACATATTGCTTGTATTGAGATCATCGACTATATATATATATATATATATATATATATATATATATATATATATATATATATATATATATATATATAATGCGAATAACGAAGTCGAATCATATATGGTAATGGAATGAAAAACTATCTAATAATGTAATTCAGAACCAGAATCGAGGAATAATGTAATATCGTGCGGCAAGTAACGCTTTATACATCATAGAGAAACGAGAAAAGGAACACATATAAAGCAGCTTGGCTTCGTTTAATGGCTTCCTCTGTTGATATGCTGAATTGAACACAACTTTATCAATCTGTACATTTTGCAATATCTATTTGATTTTTACATGCTGTTAAGCCTATCTTATCATACCATGACATTGATATGTACACTACTCGATTTTAAATTCATTCATTATTATTTTTGTATTAAAATATTAATTTTCAAACACTTATTTTCCTTTTTTAATAATCAGCACTGAAATGTAGGCAGGACTGAAACAAGCGACGTCATACATAAGCATATTAAAACATATTGTTGCATACGACTGGTTACCTACAGTGTTGCTTACGACCGGTTGCCATATAGTGAGTTTATCCTCATTTCACATATTCGGATACAACGATTGTGGTACTAATGTTGTCACTCACTCTCCACATTACCAGATTATCACGTGCCGAACATTTTGTCGATTTTGTAATGCTATAGAGTTATTTACGACTATAAAGCTGGCTTACACTGATCTCCTAGACATAATATTTTCCAGACAAACGACACCTGATGCTTCACAACCAAAGTTCAACTTTGTGTTCCAATATAAGTATAACCCATGCAATGGTCAGCTACATGTACTTACGTAACATCATGATGTATGTTCGTCGTTAATGTAAACACTTACCGACTGAAATGAAAGAAAAAATGCAATTAATGTTGTATCATTAATCAAATGTACTATAACAACAGCAAGTTTCATATGTTGTAGCATTCTTCAGACGTACTATAACAAGTGCATGCTCCATATGATTTAAGAACACATGCTCCTGCACCACACCGACCAAAATCAAAATACATCATCGAAATGCTATTAGACAATATTACTATAATGCTAATACAACTTTGAATACAATAACGTTGTGTCTCGTGTTCGTTTCCAACATTAAAGCGTTCATGCTGATTTTACTCGGGAGCACCTAAATGTTTACTCCGATAAACTCTGCGCTATGTTAATCATTTGCAATAACGTTGCACATCATCACTGCACGAACAACTATATGGACATCAACACTTCCACCGCTGGAATTATTTTGGATTTCAACTAAGGAACTTACATCTAACACAAGTTTGATCTTAAGAAGACTTGTTAAGAATTTTATCCCTAATTGTATGATTTTTTCGGAATTAAATCGCAATAGCGAAAGTTCATTCTTTAAATTTGTAATCTAAGAGCATGCAACTTTGTTGAATTGCAGAAAACTCGTTACTTATCACTCTTGTCTATTACTTGGACTGAGTCCACATACTTCTATTGGTTAATAATGTTACACAGGAAATTCGCACACAATTATGTCGCTGTTCCTAATCCATTGACTGACGTGGCTAGATAAAGGTAAATCAATAAATGTGGCTTCACGCCATAATAGATATTATAGCACTCTTAAGGGAAAGTTGATCAGGGTACCAACACTACATTTGTCAGAGGTTAAAACACGAGAAGGGTTTCCTTTGGATCAAGAGAGATTAAAATTACGCAGACTGATGCATATATATATATATATATATATATATATATATATATATATATATATATATATATATATATATATAATATAATATAATATATATGTGTGTGTGTCTGTGTGTCTGTAATTGTTAATAACTCTAATAATTTCTTGCATCGTATAAACTGATGTCGTGAGATAGAGGTTGCGTATTTAAAGTTCATTCCAGTTTGCAATTACACAAAGGGCCTAATTTGGTCCTCTTCGAACTCTACACTCCTTGGCATAGAATTTTCTCCAGATTTACAACAGATGGTGGAAATTAATTATATGAAGAAACTAACAAAGGCAAAACGAATACTGGCAAGCTGGAGTCAAAGACATCTGTCAATAGTTGGTAAAGTAATTGTTGTAAAGACTCTTGTTCTGCCCATATTCATACATCTTTTTTCAGCACTTCGTAACCCGTCAGCAAAAGTTGAAGCAGAACTAAATCGCACGTTATTTAAATTTGTATGGGGTGGAAAAGTAGAGAGAATAAAACGTGATATACTAGTTTCTCCAGAAAACGAGGGAGGACTAAATATGATACACATATTTTCATTCATTAGGTATATTAAGATAAGATGGGTTAAAAGATTGCTGGAAAAGGAAGATGGAACGTGGCAGAACTTAGTCAATACAACTATACTCAGAAATAAAAAGGATATTTGGAATTTAGGGAGAAGGAAATTAGAAGAATTTAGTAAGTTCATTAAAAACAGTTTTTGGAGAGATGTAATTTTGGCAGTATCTAAATGGAAAGAAGAACCATAAAGTCCTAACGAGTATCTATCCATGAGTATTTTAAATTTTGTCCCCCCTAAAATGATTTATCAATACAAATCCTAGACAGAAGCTGGTTTTGAAATTCTGAACGATCTAGTAGATGATCACGGTAATTTAATACCTTTTGAGATAATAAAACAAAAAACTGGAAGCGATGATTTTTTGAAATGCTTCTCCTTAATATCCAGAATTTCTAAAGCATGGAAAGATGCCATAAAAAACCACCTAGTACATAATAATTTTGACAAGCAGGAGGATAAAATAACGAACTTGCGAAAACAAGATTCACTCAAGTTTGTTTACAAAGATCTTTTACAGGAAACTAAAAGGCAACACACTGCGAAGCAAGAAGCTTGGATGCAAGTATTTAATAAAAATATAAGTAGTGAGGAATGGTCTGATATATATAGCCGGGCAAAATGCTGTACCAAGGATACCAAGTTGATCTCTTTCAACTTTAAATTAATCCATAGAATAATCGCTACTAATGATTTTCTTAAAAGAATTAACATATTTGATGACAACAAATGTACTTTCTGTAAGAGTGAAACTGAAAGTATTGAGCATCTCTTTTATGACTGCAGTATTACTTCACAGTTTTGGTACCGTTTTATTGAACAGTTTTTGCACCTTTTTGCCCAAATATTGTACATCTGTCCAGAAAAGAAACATTTTTAGGAAGTGAACAACTGGACAGTTTGGGTAACTTTCTGCTTATTTTGGCAAAATATTATATTTATACTTGCAGATTCAATATGAAAAATCCTTCTATTTTTGCATTTAAGCAAATAGTTGCAATGCATAAGAACATTGAAAAATGCACTGCTAAGGTAAATAAAAAAGAGGACCAACTTCTTCAAAAATGGACCTCAACAATGAACATTTAACTTGTCTCTGACTTGATGGTAAACAGGAGCAAAATATTGTAATATCACAAAGGCCATGTCACCTAGATTGTGTGCCATATGCATGTGTTTATGTGTGTGTGTGTGTGTGTGTGTGTGTTTTCTTTTTTACTTTCTCTGTAGATTATATTTATTATCCCTAGATTATCTCATAACCAGAAATGTTTGATTGTAAGGTGACCATGGGATGGTTTCCAGACCCATTGGTCAACCTATTACGGGGTTAATAAAAAAAAAAAAAAAAAAAGTAAAATCATTTTCAGGAATTTCTCCATTTTCAGGTACAAGTAAAAAATCATCGAAGAATGTATTAAACTAGTCTTGGGTATATTATATACTAATTTTTCTTTTGTTAAATCCGACATACGCATCAGTCTCTCCTAACTCAATTCGCTGACTGTATTACTTTTGCTGTAATACCACTCTGGTTTCGATATAATGCTCATTTTTTGCATCGTATTCATCTTGTATTTCCTTCCTCCATCTTACCAAATACTTATTTTAATGACAAACAAACGCGAAATAATTATTCAATATGTATAGTAGAAAATTGTTATCGTAAGTCTTTAACACAGATGTTTCTATTGACATATTATGACTATTAATCGGTACATAATATAGATAAATAACTGTTCTTCGGACTCGCAACTATCAAATGACCCTATGTAATTCTGTCCGTTTTACCAATGCAAAATTGCTCCCAGTATTATTCTTAAGTTTCTAAATTATTTGTCTTATTAACGTCATGTTGTTTGTCTTATGGAGTAATTCTTCCTAATCAAATATGTATTCATTCCCTTTATGGCTTCCAATCCGTACACTACATGGTCTCCTAAAAGTCATTTTTTGACTATTAACAAAGTCTCTTTCATGACAACTTTTCGAAACAATAGTCTTATATATTCAGATTCTAACATTTTAACTGCTGTTTTATTTAGATGTTTCATACATAATTATTGGCCGAATGATAACTATGCCATGTTGCTTGGTTGTTGGATCCAACTGGCGACATGTCTATTGACAACTTATAAGACCGGTCAATCCTGACACAAGGTGTTATTCTAGTTACATAAATTAATGAATAGATAAACAGATGAAATTACAACTACTGCTAGTACTACAGTTTCTTCTACTACGATTACTACTACTGCCAATACTACTACAACTACGACTACAGCCACTACTAATACCTAAGTAATTATTATTATTTTCATTATTATTATTATTAGTAGTAGTAGTAGTAGTAATAGTAGTAATATTGTTATTATTATTATTAGCAGTAGTATTAGTAGCAGTAGTAGTAGTACTGGCATTATTATTATTAATATCGAAGGTACCATCCTTTCCAAATATGTTAAACACTAATCTGTAATATGTTTTATCTACTGGTACTTTTTTCCTTTATTTAAAAGTTTACACCTGGCAGCAGAGGTATTACACTGAACAATAATATACTGCATACTTTTGAAATTGCTTTCTGGAAACAAATGAAAAACATTTCAGTCTGGGTGCTGATTAGGCTTCTTGCATAGAATGTGTAAGCATGAAACAGAAATTGCATTTACTTGTCACCATCAAACTACACATTGTAGTTCATACTGTTTACGACATACTTATTACGCGTAAGATTTGGAGTGACTTAATTATAAAATGAGGCTTGCGATATGGTATGGCTTCCACAGATCGAATGCAAGCTTGTCATGTCAGGAGAGTATAGTGATCTATATTACGAAATACCGTGAAAGATATATCTCGAAAACAATTCCAAAATTCCCCCCAAACTGTTGATATATGCCTGAATGAGTGTGATACAAGAACAATGTTTTTTAATGAATTAATCTCTTGGTTTCAACTCTTGTGTCTGGTAACATTTTAACATGGATGTTATATTTTTAAAGTGTTATAGATAGTATGATACAATCGAATAGAGTCATTATTTTTATTCCAACGCAGCCGTTGTGTGCTTATATGCTCGCTAAGTCAACATTATTGAACGTATCCTACCAAAATTGTATCATTGTGTAGATTGTACTTTCATTACTGGGAATATTTTCGATGTTAGTATAACTTGCATGTGGCTTAATACAAAGACACTGACAAACACACATATATATACACAATAAAAAATCGAGAGGAAGACAGTATTGGAATTAAATACAAAAATGTAATGTACTAGGTAACATGAATCGTGGAATCACGTGATAACAGACGGCAATTGACAATTCGCATCTCAGAGAGAAACGATAAAAGGAGCACATATAAAGCAATGCTACTTTGTTCAGTGGTTTCCTTCATCGATTTCCTCACTAACACGATTCTTTTAAATTTTTAAGTTTTGCGATATCTAATAGATTTTACGTGCTGGTAGAGGTATATTATCCTACAATGACATTGATATCTATATTAATGGATGTAAATGTTATGTTACCTCGCTAAATACACTATTCGTTGTATTATTGCATGGATTAACATGCATTAATTATTTTCTTCCTGTTATAAATAATAGTACTTAATTTAGAATGATTCCTGCTGAAAGGAAAAGTTGAATTTGGGGCATTCTTTATTAATATGTGTGTGTCCACAGTTTTAGTTTAAAACAAGCGTTGCCTTTTTAACTGATAATCGAAGGATGTACACAAATTACGGGAGTGTATTTCACAGACATACCGATTAGAATCCTGGTAGATTCTCAGGAACATTAATTTTTATCTTGGAACGACGACTCTATGACTTCTGGAATTTCAGCTCAACCTGTGACTGGAACACTTTAACACAATACACGTACACATTATCTTGTTTCATAAGATAGCAATTACACGTGGACGAAATCAGATTATATATCTCATTTCTGGTTGGATATCTCACAATTAAGAGACAATCCAACTCTGCGTAATGTCCAAAACTCGAATTTTGCAGCAAGAATATGACACTGATTATCTTTAATGTCATAGCTTTTGCTTTTGTTCTAACCCATTATAGACAGTTGATCAAACTCGAATTCTCTCTGATACGTCTAAAGGATTATCGTTGGTCCTGATAACATATTTTTATTTTAAATCTTTTATTTTAATATCCTCTTGCAACATTTCATTAATACTGAGTTGTATTATTTGTAGTTATTCTTGGCTGCGTGTTTTGGTCATACTGCTCAAGCCTTTGACAGTGTTGGCCTTGTGGTGCTGATGACCGCGGTATAATGATCTGCTGGAATGGTTATTCTCTTATGTCTGAATGATGTGTCCTCCCGCATCCGAGGCTGATGCTCTAAAATCTACATGTATGTGTTGAATATTGGGATGATTTTTAATAAAAGTAAACATGTATTTGGGTCACGGCCTAGGCTATTTAATGCCCCCTATAAATATGCATGGTTATCCTTATACATTCCTCATTCGATTTATAACTTAGTAAGAGACCTTATATTTATAACTGATGTTCTACCTTGAAAACAGTAGGAACATTCTAGAAATATATTTTCCATCAGATAATAGTCATTGTTTAGAAAATGCTAATAGCGACCTGAGTTAAAGTAGAAGACTACATACTCTTCTTTTTCTAGAAATTATTAATTCCTGATTTAAGGTCTTTGAATAATCGGTTGTATTATTGTTGTGTCCAGTGATTTATTGGGACAGGAATTTATTTTTTAAATTTATCTATTTACCGGATATACAACGTGGCCTTAAGAAATAACATGTTTGGAAATTGAGAGTTGCATTTATAGCGAAATTTCAAATAAGGATATATTTGGAATTGTATTATTGTGATTTAACAAATGGCGTGTGCACAACACCAGTACACGGCCCACCACAGGCACATTAGCACTTCCAGCATTGGGTTTACTTTGGATTTCCGCTAAAGAAGTTTCTTCAGATCATTGATCATTAGCACTTGCTACGACTCTCAGTTTATGATTTTTTTCGGACTTAAGTCGCAATAACGAATGTTCTTTCTTTACATTATTTGTTAAATCGTACACAACTTGTTCCTTCTCACTCTTGTATATAACTTTAATTGAGATCATTGACTATATATATATATATATATATATATATATATATATATATATATATATATATATATATATATATATATATATATATATATAATGCGAATAATGAAGTCGAATCATATATGGTAATGGAATGAAATACTATCTAATAATGTAATTCAGAACCAGCATCGAGCAATAATGTAATATCACGCGGAAAGTAACGCTTTATACCGCATATAGAAACGAGAAAAGGAACACATAAAAGCAACTTGGCTTCGTTTAATGGCTTATTCTGTTGATATTCTGAAGTGAACACAACTTTTATCAATCTGTACATTTTGCAATATCTATTTGATTTTTTACATGCTGGTAAGCCTATCATATCATACCATGACATTGATATGTACATTACTCGATTTTAAATTCGTTCATTATTATTTTTGTACTCAAGATTTAATTTTCAAACAATTATTGCCTATTTTAATTATCAGCACTGAAATGTAGGCGAGATTGAAAAAAGCGACGACATACTTATGCATATTAAAACATTGATGCATACGAGTGGTTGACTACAGTGTTGCGTACGACCGATTGCCATATAGTGAGTTTATCCTCATTTCACATATTAGGATACAACGATTGTGGTACTAATGTTGTAACTCACTCTACACATTACCAGATTAACACGTGCCGAACATTTTGTCGATTTTGTAATGCTATATAGTTATTCACGACTATAAAGCTGGCTTACACTGATCTGCTACAGACATAATATTTCCAGACAAACGACGCCTGATGCTTCACAAACAAACTTCACCTTTTTGTTCTAATATAAGAATAACCCATGTAATGGTCAGCTACATGTACTTATGTAACATCATGATGTATGTTCATCGTAAATGTAAACACTTACCCTCTGAAAGGAAAGAAACAAATGCAATTAATATTGTATCATTATTCAAATGGACTATAACAACAGCAAGTTTCATATGTTGTAGCATTCTTCAGACGCACTATAACAAGTGCATGCTCCATACGATGAAAGAACACAGGCTCCTGCGTCACACCGACCGAAATCAAAATACATCATGGAAATGCTATTAGACAATATTACTATAATGCTAATACAACTTTGAATACAACAACGTTGTGTCTCGTGTCTGTTTCCAACATTAAAGCGTTCATGCTGATTTTACTCGGGAGCACCTAAATGTTTACTCCGATAACCTCTGCGCTATGTTAATCATTTGCACTAACGTTGCACATCATCACTGCACGACCAACCATATGCACATTAACATTCCAGCGCTGGAATCAATATGGATTTCAGCTAAAGAACTAACATCTAACAGACGTTTGACCTTAAGAAGACTTGTTAAGACCTTTATCCCTAATTGTATGATATTTTCGGACTTAATTTGCAATAACGAAAGTTCATTTTTTAAATTTGTATTCTAAGGGCATGCAATATTTGTTGAATTGCAGAAACTCGTTACTTATCACTCTTGTCTATTACTTGACCTGAGTCCACATACTCCTTACATATATATATATATATGCGACAAAATAAGTCGAGTTATATATGATAATGAAATGATTGACTCCCTAATAATGTAGTGCATAACCAAACTCGTGAAATAATGTAATATCATGCGGAAATTGACGTTTTATACCTCAAAGGGAAACAAGAAATGGAACACATATAAATCAGCTTGGCTTTCTTCAACGGCTTCCTCTCGTGATTTTCTGAAGTGAACATAACTTTATCAATATGTAAATTTTGAAATATAGTTTTGATTTTTACGTGCTGGTATGTATGTCTTACCATACAGTGACAATGATATATACAATAATCGATTTTAGTTTTATTCATTATTATTTGTGTATTCAAAGTTTGTTTCAAACAGTTATTACCTTTATTATTAATCAGCACTAAAATGTAGGCTAGATGTTATAAAAATGACGACATACTTAAGCATAATAAAATATATTGTTGCTTAAGACGGGTTGCCAAGTAATTATTTTCTTCTCATTTTAAATAATCTGATATAACGATTATGGTAGTAATGTTGTCACCCATTATCAACATTACCAGATTAACACGTGCGGAACGTTTTGTCGAATTTGTAATGCTATATAGTTAGGTACAACTATAAAACTGGTTCACATTGAACTCTTACAAAAATAATATTTTCCAGACAGACGTCGCCTTATGCTTCACAACCACACTTCATCGTTTTGCACCAATGTACGTAGAACCAATATAATGGTCAGCTACATGTATTTACGTAACATAATGATGCATGTTCATCGTTAATGTAAACACTTATCAGCGTAAAGGAAATTAAAAAATGCAACTAATGTTTTATCATTATTAAAATGTACTATAACGACAGCAAGTTTCATTTGTGTTATCATTATTCAGACGCACTATTACAAGAGCATGTTCGATAAGATGTAATAACTTAAGCTCCTGCATCACACTGACCGAAATCAAAATACTTTGAATATAACATATTCGTGTCTTGTGTCGGTTTCCAACATTAAAGCGCTCATGCTGATTTTACTCGGGAACACCTAAATCTTTACACTGAATAAGTCTACGCTATTTTAATAATTTGCTAGTATGAACAAAGTTCTCTCTTATGTATAAGGTTATATTGCATTAGTTCAGTCATCAACAAAGTGTCTTAAAACATAAGCAGTACTTAATATCAGTATATCAAGAGAAATGTGCCCCAACAATCACTGTTTGGACCACGCTTACTTGTACCATATTAAACGATATTGTCATTTAAATGCATTTTGATGGAAATTGTTGCAGCCGACACGACATTATTAATGAATAGCGATTACACAATCCTAGCAGCTGACGCCTTGAAGGAGGACTTACATAAACTCAGTAGGTGGTCAGATCAGTGATTAGATCCATATGTTTACACAAGGAATATCACCAACCACACTTAGGAATGACAGAATCATATATTTATTAGGAATATCAATTATGATCATAAACTGGGTTTACCTATTGACGATATTAAAATCTAACACTTTTGTATAAAACAAATGTACTGTAGTATGACATTTAGAACATCGTAGACCTTGATTTCACTACATGCCCCACATGCAAACAGTATAGAACATAGTGAGGGATCGAACGCAACACGTATTTTACAAGGAACATATATTTCTTTCAACAGGAGTCTTTTTTTCTCCATTTATACATTCATAATAGCTTTCATACACTCGTACATTCGTTTACGCTATATTTCAATATTAACCAAAAACAAAATCCTAAATTGTTACTCTCAAGGTCAATTAGGAAATAGAACCATCTGCTAGACTGTAGCTCTTTATAAAGATTTCTTTAAACCTTGGATTTACATGGAAACATCAAATACATGCGGTAAACAAGAGAACGGACAAATCTATATTTCAAATAAATCTGCTTTTGAATTTGTCATTAAATTGCAATTTCAGCCTCTAATTGGAAGGTTTTCCAGGAGGAAATCTGACTGGACTAAGAGGATTTGCAGCTCCTTAATATATTTATAAGAAAACTGTCAGATCTAAACAAAGCCGACCAGCCTACGTAAGACACACTTTACAACTAATTAAAATTTCTTACTGCGCGATTGTCTTGTAACTTTCTGAACTATAACTCCCCAAACTTTGTTGACCACTGTGTACTAATATATATATCGTCCAGTAATGGAAGAAGGAACTTATGCAATATTTAATGTATATCTGAAGATTTAACCACACACTTCACGTTCTCTAATCTGCATTGGGATAAAAAAAGATATATTCCATGACTGAATTGTGATTAAATGCACTGTTCTACAGTATGACTGTAAGGCGTGTATTTCATAATTCTCTTTTTGCATGCATCCATCTATCTTAATCCAATGAGGCATATGTAACACCGACTTCAGGCCTAATGTTACACTGTGGTCTAAAAGTGTCAAACAAGTGAAATTCTTGGAAATGGGAATGACATGGGAAGGTCCTCCAGTGTAAATAAGGTGTTATGGCTATGCCGGTACGACCCCTTGGCGTGCCATTGAATCCATCTGGTTAACTAGAGATAGCCGCAGAAATGTAGTTAACACGTTTGCTAAACAGGTCATGGAATGGTAACATTGGATTATGCACAAGATGAGTTCCACATCAATTCAGTCGGCACAGCCCGGACAAAGCTGTGGGTCAGCGCGCTGACACGCTCGTGGAAATTGGATCATCTCCATAATAGAACCGGTTACAGTGCTCTCTCTTTCTCTCTCTCTCTCTCTCTCTCTGTATATATATATAACCAGCAGCGATTTGATGCCCTTTGCATAACGCATATCTACTTTGAAGGTAGGATATATGTTGTTCAATTGAAGATAACTGTGCATGTAGGAAACAAATATAAAGAGGTACACTTATCTTGGTCGTGTACGTCCAGAAAACCCCTTTCAATAGGATTAAAATGTACCTCTCATTGCAAATATTTCCGATGTTTATCGAAGTATAAAAATGACACCGATCATAATTACGTCACCAATTACGGAATAATTATGCACATCAACCACGTTATTTCATTGTCATGCTTACAGATAAAATGACTAACAGCATTCATATTAAATGAAAAATATTTGCAGTTAATTTTGCAAATGTACATATATTGGCAATAATGCCAATTTTATCTAGTCTAACCAACTGAATAGTATCATTAATGTTACACACCTATATCTATCTATCTATCTATATATTTATCTCTCTCTCTCTCTCTCTCTCTCTCTCTCTCTCTATATATATATATATATATATATATATATATATATATATATAAACATTTTTATCTGCAGAGAAAAGAAAGCACTGTGAGCCACCTAATTAGCACTTTATAACATAAACACACATACACACACACACTCATAATATTGGTTATATAGTGACATAATATATTTCTACAAGGTTGAATGTTCACTTGCCTTTGTATGCTCTATGTGAAATAATTAAACGATTCCAGCGATGCAGGCATGTGTTTCAAAACATGTATATAGGTAGAATTAGAGAAGGAACGCTTTAACACAGTAAGTAGAACGTGTATGTATCCACAACGATCATTTAATTGTGGTAAGGTTACAAAACATTAAAGGGTTAGATAGACTTTATCTCAAAACGCAGTTGTAAAACACATGAGGTAAAGAGCAGTACATGTTTCTGAGGTAAATATCCTTCACAGGTATCTCTCACATTGCTGCACAATAACATTATTTCGCTAAAGCTTCGTTTCCAAAGACAATTTAAAGACACGGCACTGACATGAAACAAGAAAACGAGCTTCTGAGGAGAGAATTTTATAGTTCGGAAGGTTGCTATTCGTATGGACCAGGAATGTTCCTCATGTGTGGAAAAGGGTTTGTCCAAAAGGTGGAATATATATATATATATATATATATATATATATATATATATATATATATATATATATATATATATATATATATATATATATATATATATATATATATTCCGTTTTACGTGTGTGAACTCCTTTAGTCATGTTATTCGGTTGACTAGCTATTGTCTTTTCAACAATTCAAAGACACTGTGAGCTACCAGTACTGCGGTGGTTAGGACGTTATCACTCGACACCGTGTGTATGGACGTAGGGGTATCTCAGAAACTTCTTTGGGATAACCAAATGTTTGGCTTGAAATCACACAATTCATCGTGTGTCGTGATATGAAACATCGAAGCAATCTGTATGGACAATCCCATATATAACGTAACAATTCTAAATATTGAGGGCTCTAGACCCGTTCTTTGTCACATTTTCAATTTCCCACTAGTATAACGGAATAAACTAGGTCACAGGTGGATAATAAGAAACAACTGCCCCTTGGACTCAAAGGTTCAGAAACCTTAACAGATATTTCGCCTGATCAGTTTATGCTATAGCAAAGACAAAAATCGGCATTGTTCTCATCATCGGAGAACAATGTGACCGGTACCTTTCTAAAGATTTTAAACCGCTTGTAAGAATCAATGTACAAATGAATTTACCACGTCGGATGGTAGCAATTTTTTCCACCTTTAGATGTGCAATACGGTATTTCATTTTATTGTTCTAGGATAACTCTGTACCAGGCAATATAGATGATCAGGAAGCGGAAACGTCCAGCCAATACGTTGTCAACATTTGCCAAGTGTAAATTGTATGTGACAGGTGGCACACGAGGAACTCGCGAAGTTGAGGTGGCAAATGTGCGAAATATTGTAACTGTGGAACTCGAAGTAGGTGATAACCTGTTTATACTTCAACCTTCTAGTAATGGCACATTGTTGGTCAAACGTAAAGGGTCATTTTATGTCAAGCAAGAGAAAGGCTAAATGTACAACATATTAGGCATGGACATAGGAATTTTCATGCAAATAAGTTAAAGCGGGAAGTAGTAATGCCTGCGCAAATGATAAGATAAGATATACTGAATATGGTATGTACTATGGTCATCGAAGACGAGTCAGGTGGCAAACTAAACGTATTCCCCAGTAACGAAATTGCTCTTGACTTCCCCATGTGGGTGGGAAAAGACGTAGTAGCTAATATTAGCATGTGTTTCTGTAGAGCATCATTCTTTCAAATAGATTTTCTAATTTGTATAAGGACAGGATAACAAGCATGAAATAGACGTACACACCTCACAATCAATCAAACTTAAAGGACATACACTACACTATAACAATCGACTTAAAATTAAGTAAAATGCCAGACCTGACGGTAATTGAACCATCAAACTACACCTTCCCGTTCCGCGTGGTGTTGGTCAGAATGAAAGATGGCAGAAACTTTTTTTGTACTGACCTTCGCAAAACTATCGTTTTTGATGCAGAGCCGTTGCAAAATATGGATTTTTTTTTTTTTGACGTGGCAGGGAATCAATTTTTAGAAATTGGGTCTCATGACCATGGTATATAGCATATGTTCAAAGCCGATTATGCCATACGTTAAAGGCATACCTAACTCCAAAATATTTATATAACTTGAAGTTCGTGTCTCTCGTATTGATCACTTCAGTCGCATCAGCATCCGTCATATGCACAAATTGTTAAAGGGAATGGGAAACGTAATTATAATGACGATATTCTTCTGCACACGAATTACAGCAAGAAGCATATTACGGCTTTAATCAACTTGTTCTACAAAACCTATAATGTCAATCTCACAAAGAGAACCACCAGATGTAATACGGTATGGAACGCTTTGAACATCTAATAAGTGGGTCTTAGTAGATGGCACCGAAGCCTGAAAAAATTCAAGCAATCAGATTTGCTTCTGGACCAGAAACCAGGAAAGAAATTCAATTGATCCTTTCTTAAATAGACCTTTACAGGAAATGTGTATTAAAACATTCCTTTAAAGCTAACCCGCTGACTGACTTGAGTAGTAAATGACAAGCCAATAACGTGTCTTGGGCTTTGTGCCCAAAAAAAGATTTAACTCTCTTCTGTTAAAGTAGAGAAGTACATTAACCATAATTTGTCACAGCTAAATAACCCATTATTTTAAACTACGGAGGCAACACGAGTGGAAGTTTTACTATTGGCGGAAAAGTGGGAAACGTTACCCGTCACTGATGTAAGTATTAAATTGCTGACTCTGGAGCAAAACTAATTCCTGATCGAAAATAATCAGCAGTCTGTGGGGAGTAGGACAATGTTGTGCAGGTTTTTTTTCTGAAAGTAATTTGTTCATGACGTATGTCATAAGCCCCTTATTTTTTAATAAATAGACATTCGCCGTCTCAAGGTTAACAGATTGGGCGCTGACTATACATAGGCATCGCTTACAGATGGAGGAAATTAATATATTATGTAGTAGCGATAAATCATCAGCAGTAAGATATAGGTGCAAAAGGATAATCATTAAAATGTTCGTGCAAAATCCTTATCGTTTCTTTGGATTCTTTAAATTTCTCAGCCATCACTTGTTGACATTATGGATTATTTATTTCGTTTAGATATGTTTCTATCCATTTAAGGAAATGAAAAGCATATGGACCATCAATATAGATTGTCGACGTTTGGATCCATTGACATGTATGCATATTAATTTCGATTATTTCCTGGTTTATCATCATTAGGTTTGTTACACATTGTTTGCTTTAGCGTCGATATTGAGTCAATGAATCATATTATAGTCTCTCAATATTTGTTTGATGTTTAATATTTTGTTTCAAACTGGCACCGTGAGCTAGCACATGTTTACCAAAATAATGCATTGAGTGTACTTTGTAATTATCTAAAGAAACCAATATAAGTTATGTTTGATGCTTTGTACTTATTTTCCTTTTACGCTGAGTTTTCTATAAACTTGTTCGAGTTATTGTACTTCAGTTTAATTAAAATGCATGCTGATTGCTGAGATTCAGCTTGGTTTTTCCTGGAGGTAAGCGTTTGATCCAAATCATTGTTGTCTTATCGTATCCTGGTTTGTATTCATTTTTATATTGGGTTCAGTTGTGTTCTGATGCAGTTTAGGAGGAGATGTTTATTTAAAATTTGCTCATTTGTGAGTAGCGGGGTGATCATTGACATTTTAGACTATATCATTTATTTCGAATCATTGCGAATTTATTCAAGGGCACTCTGGATTATACAATTATGATACATCAATACTTTTAGCACATCAGCTCTTCCAAGACTATTAGCACAACATCACATTATATACGGGATTTCCTGGACGTGGGATAGCATCTTAATGATTATTTGGGATTTAAATCACAATATTGTAACGTCATTTCAAATGTTCGTTTACCTTGTGATTTACCTTGTATCATAGGAAAATAAATTATTTCATGAATTCTATTAAACTTGTTAATGTTTTTGTTATTTTTCTGATGCATAGTGTAAAACCATATTGTAGTCCGAATTAAATAGATTAATCAAGCTATACCTTGAATTGCCTTAATTCCTTATGTTTTCTATTTAATTGTATACAAAGCCAATCAAATTAGTAAAGTGATGTTATTGCATTTCTACCCTTTCAGGTAAAATTCAAAATTCATGTCATAATTTATTAAACGCGTATTGTTGATAATTTGTAATAATTATTTTCTTAGATTCTGTCGACATGCGTATAATATAAGCTTTTAGTCAACAAACTGCTAATGATATCAGGCATTACAATTTCCTCCTTTTTGTTATTTTTGCCATGTATCAAGCAAGTCGATGCTATTTGGTTTCATAGCTTTCTTAAATGTTAACGAACAAAGAATCTGTGAAGACACTGCTATCTTCACCTGGATATTTTAATTTTTACGCCTTGGAAAGTTATTACATTTGCATAGTACTACTTTCTTTCGGTGAAACTGTAAGCGCAAAATCTTGGAGAGCTCACCAAAGAAGAAGCGTGAGTGCACCTTTTCATAATAAAAAATCGAGTTGGTTTAGTAACTTTCTCGTGTTAACTTGCAAGTTATTGTTTGATTTTATTCAATGATTCTATTGTTTCTACCTCTCCATTACTACATAGATTTCGTTATATTTGAACAGTATTTACATTATTTTCTTAATCTAACATATCAAAAACATTATTTGATAACACATTCACCGTCTGTTTGGTTCAATTCACACAATAAACAATTGTTATATATGACTAGTACTCTACTTCTAGTGTTATAACTCTGGTCTACCTATCAGCAGCTACTTTAATGAAACAAGGTTTTCTCCCTGATTGCAATTATCAAATGATTAATCTCAATGTTTTGTCCATTATACAAGCACACAACTGCTCACCATTAGCATTCGTAGTTTTTTCAAATCGTCTCAATTATTAATACAAGATATATATCGTTTTCTGAAAATAGCTCTTCCTCATACAATATTAATCAATCATTTCTCCGTTTCAGTCTTCAAATTTATGTACCACTCACTCTCCTTAAATTACAATTCTGATGTCAAGCAACGTGTAATATACCTATAGAAAAATTAGCCAACTTTTTAGATTCTGTCTCTCTGCCTATTTCGTCTATTGGTATTGGTTATGATGTATATATTGACAATGAGCCAAATAAGTCAACTCATACATTTTGAAATGTTGCTAGGTTACTGTTTTAAATGGGCGACATGTTTATTGAAATGTGATGTGACTTATTAAATCCTTCAATAGGTCCCATGATATATCTACCCATTTTCTTGATTCATTATACGTACAATACTTTCCCAATTAATTGTAGGAGACTCCAAATAAATTCATTCACTGGTACAAACGTCTCGTCTGAGTAAGTGGATATGTATCTATTTTACATTTCTTCATTTAATAAAGCCATAATGTGAGGTCATATAACTTATTCCAATGACAACACTGTATTTCGGCTGATTTTAACTTACTAAATATGTATCTAAACGAGTCGTGTACACATTTTACCTAACTTGGTTTTACTTTCTTAGTCCAGGCATATTTTGCAGTGACAAAGATCACTGGTGGAATAAATTCATGGCGATTATTATAATTTTATTATGTTTGCATATCAACTATTCCTGACTTGAACTAGTCACCTACGTGACTAACGTAAGAAAAATATAGGGATTTTTTTAAAACTACTTTTGTAATGTGTAAATAAAATATTTGATCAAGCAATCTATACGCTCGATACGCTTTACCCTATTGTGGACAGTCACCTTAATTTCACCCCAACTGATGAATAGTTATGAAGCAGCGAGACTTAACAAACATGATATATCTCCTTTAGGTATGGTTCCATATACTAAGAAAAGTAAGTTTCACTTAATTGTTATGGTCGATATCATCGATGATCAGCAAATTATGTACTACGTATGCATAATAAGCAATGCAGTTATAAACGTACATTGGATAGTAAGAAAGACAAATGTCGATATTAGAATTACTATTCAAGACATCATTAATATTACATGACTCGTGCACACTTATTCGTAACAAAACATATTGCATATGGAAATTGGACATATACTTAGAGGATAGATCTCGACTGGCAGGTCATGAGGCTGGGGATTCCTGCCATTCGCGAATAATACGAAAATTAACAAACTGCTTGGATAGTTTGCATGCCTATCAATAAATATACGAAAGAGAGTAATTCAGAGAACTTGAAAAGGCTATTTCTGTGGAATGAAAGCTGTAAACAGAACCGAAGCAGACGGAATAGTTACATGCGACCTAGACGCATTTTTCTAGATTGTTACTCTATGACGATACTTATCCGGATGATTATAAATATACCCGGATCGACCTAACAGGCCCTAATTAACACAGCAAAAGAAAACTGTTCCAACTTTTATAAATCCTTTCATCCAATGCATAGGATAGAAGGCATCAGCTGTGAAACTGTGTCTTCCAATAATAAAAAATAAGTGGTCATGACGGTATTGATGATGATAAGTTACTGTTTCCGGACCTTCAAAGCAGTATACACTTATTTGGAATTTTATTCAAAAATAATATGAGACAAACAAATACCCAAACCTCATTAAATAATTAATGGCAATAACGCTCTTTACAGATAGGACGAAGGGCTAATTATACATGAATACTTATAGGAATATAAATATAGCTCCAGTCACAAACGCCTAAAAAAGAGAACAAGTTATTGTTTACTAAACAAAACTCTCTATTCCAAACCCATTACTACAGGGGTTTAGAAATAAATTCGGTAATGACAAGTTATGAATTAGTTGTAGGGAAACAGTCTGTAGAAATACTTTTTAAGCAGTGCTTAGGTCAGGGCCATACTTTGCATGGTTCTTTTTCTAATGATACATGAGTTGATCACTAAACTAAATAATCTTTGCGTGGATACGTGATTATCTCAGCATCAATTACGTTTATTTAGAAGACGAAACCACTTGAACGGTTCATTCGCATCATTACATGCAACATTTGCTTAAAGAAATGTCAAGCTATACGAAATTATGGAGTCTTATATAACACAAAAGAAAAGCTCTGCTGTTTTATTCGCTAGCAAAGAACTGTCTGTTTTTTTCCCGATTTTCTCTTTGACAAAGCTCAAAACCTCTTAGTAAAAAATACGATTTATGCCGCTGTTCATCTAACATGCCATTTAAAACCAAAAGAAAGAAAGAGAAGCACAATGTGATGAAGACAAACATATGTATATGCCCTTTTATATTATCTATATCGGCAACGGCGAAATCAAACCATTAGCAAGTTATAAAATCGAGGAAAAATTAAAGTACCATCTGTTCTATACGTATGTGAACTACGGCATTTTGCATTCAATGACAGAACAACTCGAGTTGTATCAGAACTATACAGTGACGCGTGTGCAAGCTCTATTATCTAAAGCTTGCTTACGCGTCACTGTACAGAGAAGCCGCATGAGATACTTTAGGACTTTGGTTAATGAATCAAGGGTAGAGAAGGCGAAATATTCATAGTTTAATAGACTGTACTCGGGGAATGATAATATATATGGAACAAACATTCACTATACGTTAATGTCAGTATTTGACAATTCGTTCAAAACCCAGAAAGAAAACGCATTCTCAACTAAATATTTCCCGTATACCGTTGCATAGTCACTATGACTATACCCTTTATTTAACTCTCTCTCTCTCTCTCTCTCTCTCTTCCTGTTTTCTCCCCTAGAGCTACATTTGAAGCTTTATTGTTCAAATATGTGCAAGCTTTATTCATTATACCATGGCACATTCACTCTAAGTACTTGCGTCATGTAACTGTTTCTATCTCTCGTCTTCTTTGTCTTTAAGTTTCGAATATGTGCACGTTAAGCACATTTTGTATACTGTATTAAATATCATCACGGATAATTTAAAGTCCAACGATGATTCAAAGAAAAATATGTGGTCATTGTTCCCTTTTTCGGTTTATTTGTTTCTGTCATGTTTATATCTCTCTCAGTGTGTGCATACTTTGAATAGTTGTATCGGCTAATGTATAAAACCTTCACCAGTAGCATAACGTTAATATATACAGAAGTCTGATACGTGAAGCCACACTTTCAAAAATCCCTTTATATAAGTTTGTTTCAAAACTAATGTCATATGAAGTTTGTCTCTCCTTTTCTTATCAGATATATATTCTACCAGGACATATTTTGCATCCCAGTTACCTTAATCACCTTGTTACCTTGGGTAAGATTTTTTATAGAAACAAGTCATTTATAACACTTAATATAATTGGTTTGTATATGTTGCATAATAATGGTCCAGTCAGAATGTTTTAAATCGTGTTAACAACATTCATTGGAAATACAAGCAATCTCCTTGACGACTTGTTTAAAATTATGCATCCCTGTTGAGATTGAATTATGTATATTTCACATTGCATGATATGGACACGGTCATGTAATCTCTAACGTTTTTTGAGCAAACTGGCTAAAAGAGGGAAGCTTAGAAACGAAAAATTTACACTGTTTACGTATTTAATTAAAAAAAGCTCGATTTGATGGGAAAAGCATACCTATGTCATCATTCCCTCTTTAAGATCTAAGCAGTGTTCAAGTGGATAGAACGTTGGTTGTTTGTTGATGATGGTGATAAATGGTCGACACAGTGGAAACTTGCATCAAATAGAGTTAGCTTTTCGAAAGGAAAAACCAATCACATATGTGATATCAATTTTGCATGGTGATAAAACAGAAGTTGTAAATTCGGATATTCAGTTCAGTTGGGCATCTATAGATACAAAAACGTATTTAAAGTTGCTTTGTATAGTTTAAAATGGTTTGAAGATACGGATACATTATGTATGTGAGAAAATAACTGAAACGTGCATAAGACATGAGAATATGTTATAAGATAATGTTTATGTACATATTGATTATCATTCATTTCGTGTATTGTGTATAATATGTATATCATATATTCTTACACATACAACATGTAATAATCACCATATTTGTACAGTATATTATATCGATTTGGTAATTATTTTATAGCTAGATGACGCTGCTGTTTCCTCTTTATCGATGAAAGCTTTGATATATCAGAGCACTTGGTTTCAAAGTAAGTATCAGTAAAACTAAATTGTTGAGTTTGCAAAGACAGTAACGAAAACCACATTAAATATATTTTCACAATACAGCATTTAAGGCTGTTATATAGTTTACATTTTTGAAAATTAAATTTGGCTTGAGTGTTCATATGTATCCATCTCATAAAAGTTTGCCTGATCGTATATTGTTGTCATTACCGGCATGCTAATCTTTCATGAATATGCTAGTTTGAAAGTAAAAATGGTTAGTTATTCAACACTCCCATCAGATCGAACGTATAGCATACGTTATTCCAACGATAAAAGTTTGCGTAACATATATCCGGTGTGGGAAAAGCTGCAAATTCACTGATCTTCGCTACAGATTACAGACATGAAACCTTAATAAGCAAATGCTGGTGAGTACTATTGGATAAGAAAAGCACTTTTCAATGTGTAGAATATGAATATGAACTTAATTTTGGAATAAACTGTTATGTGGAGGGATAGGATTTCCATAAATTATGCACTGCTTGATAAGTGAATATAATAAATATATAATACAAATTGTACCACACAAATTCACAAATATGGTGTGTCGCATTTTATATAAAAAGTAAAATGTATTGATCGGAGGAAAACGTAGGGGAGAAACATTGTAAGAGATAGTCAAAAAGACAGTTTGTTGAGCACCATACAATTGCTTTTTTATTGTAACTTGATTTTGACACTGATTACTATTACTCAGAATATCCGAATTTAAGCACATTATATTTGTGATACGTTTGACACCGAGTACTATTACAAATAGTATCCTAATTTAAGCACATTACAAGGATGAGGCTTTTGAGACCGGGTATTAAAATGTTGGAATTTCACTGGTCATAACTCTGACTTAAATGTCTGGCTCCAGCATGCGGTCTATAACATTAAAAACAAATATGGAACGTTGGAAGAGTGGTTGGATCAGGGATATGCAGTATATTGGCTTTTTTATTTACGTCACAAATACAATACAGTCTTTCAACAAAATAATTATTAAATCTGTATTCAAGTGGTTCATTATACACTTTTCACACTATATCAGATATATACTGTTTGCGTATCCCCACTGTATAACAGATTAATCTGGAATTAATTTGATCACGAAATGCTTCTCATACTCTTTGTGATATAACATAAATTTGTTTCGTTCTGACGAATCTTAATTAGTGTACGAGAAACTTACACCATGATGCCAAATCCATGCAGTTTACTATAAACTTCAATGGGAATTTACGATGTAAAAGCTCTGTTATTCGCCATATTTGCAAAGTTAATATTAATCCACCGAACATTAGTCAATAAAGCTGTAAATTTACAAACTGTTAGTAAACTTGCTTGTATCCAATATTAGGCGAAAGCTTAATAGCTACGGAGCTCGAAGTGATGTAGTTTGATAATGTTTTGTTCACCAGTGTGAATACAGTGTGCTTTTGTTCTTTAAACTTTGGACATATCATAGACATGCAAATACGCGCTTTCATTAGGCGCTTTACATACAAACACTGCGTCATATTATCAGATAATTTAGCACTGAATCACACTGAAAATTATACTTTGGAACTTCAATTTTATCGATTAGGTTCCGACGTTGAGTGTCATGTTGGACAATGAAAACCACGAGCATCCATGTATATGCTATCGGAACTTGATCAAATCTTTTCAAAGATGCATTTTCAACAACATACTTGAAGACATTTCGGCTATCACAAGTACAGTTTCGAACATGGTTTTCCTCTCTTATGCCAGCTAGATTTTGAAAACCCAGGATCATGAATTATAGCGCGGGTTTAGAGCGAAGACGAAGTTAATAAGGGAAGACACCTGTTTTATATCATTGCAGGAGTAACAAGGCAAGATTTTCTGAGTTAGTGTAAGCGGCGTATAGTAAAACTTTTTTGTTTGCGGTGCGGGTGGGCAGGTAAACTCAGCAATGCTACTATCTTAGAACATGACCTCTGGTGCGAATTAAAGAGAGAGACTTTGGTATGGAACATTCAAAATGGAGGTAAAACCATGTTATTTATATCAAAATTATTGTTTATCAACAGCGAGAACACAATCAGCATTACTTTGACAGAAATATCTTTAAAACGTGGTTTTTCGTCCATATAAAAGTTATTTCCGCCATAGTCACAAATATTACAGAACGCAGTATTATCTTTGGTAGCATGTACACGCATTATGGACACAAGTCTTGGACGGAAGATGTTGCGAGATTCATCGTCCTCTCTTTTATTATCGGGGATTTTGTTCTTAAGTAAATCCATGGCTTTGTCTCAAATACAAGGTCATTCATTGACAAAAACATAATACTTAACGACAGAACACTTATATTAATATAAATAAGTTTTAAATTAGACACTTCGAATCCTATTTTGCAAAAACAAAACTTTTTTCTGCATTTAAATTGCGCATGCTATCAAAGTTTCTTTTATATTTAAAATATTTTACAACGTTTGATCTATAATCTGCTGGTGATAAAATCCACACGAAGAACAATCTAAACAGATATATAAAGTTGTCAGCAAGATACTGATCAATTACAACCATATTGGAATAAATTTCAATGTTCGAAATGTTACTTATATAAAAAGATACATAGCAGCATGCTTAAATCAACCGATTTCTTTGAATAGTATGTATTAGAAGATATCAGAGCAGAATATACATACTCGATCTTAGCAAGACATACAGAATACTTAATAACATTCGTTAGCAATGATATTTACATAAATGATCCGGCTAAACTGTGTAATGAAATAAATCAGACAAACAAGGGCAATGTTTAATATAAGCTAATACAACATTAAAAAAGATGTGTACAGATAATACTGTAGTAATATCAGGTCGTGATTTACAAACATTAATTACAGAACAGATAGTTGATATTAAGATATGTTGAATCCAATTAAATATTGATAGCAATGACCTTAGATGATTAGTAAGGAATCGTTATCTAATGTTTTTTTTGTATAATGTTGATATAGCACAGTGTTTTAATAACAATCTGTTGTACAGTCTAACATGGACATTTTTTTATTTTATGGTTCTCGTCATGGGTAGTTATTGTTTAAAACAAAGACGTTTTGAAACCCTCGCTGCCTGGGTCAGGTAAACAGTAATCGATATCATCATGTAATCCTTGGGAAAATCTTTCACCTTGATAATTAAAATATGGCAGGTCTCATGTGTGCCTTCTAGAGTACGAAAATTTGTTGTTTTGTTATTTTAAATATAAAAGAAAAAATAAATTCTCATATAAGTATTGTGTTCCTGATGCATAATGTCAGATGTGAAACCGGTAGTAAATTATTTACACGCTATGACTTTAACAGAACCAATGGCCCTCGCATATTCAAATCTTTAAACATTCTTTTTTATGTACCCTGCATCGTATTTAATGTAGTTCATGTTTGTGTTTTCTCTTCCATAATTCTAAGATATGATACAGTTGTTGTTGCATGTAGTCCTGATCCAACCTGTGCTTGTATGATTTTTCCTTTTTGTATTTAGTGCAGTTATAGCACATAATATGATCAGTGAACTTTACTCCAGGCTAAAGCATCTCTTGTTTAAAATAAGATCATTCTACAGAACATACGCATTGTTGAAAGAAACGTAACATAAGTAAGTACAAATTATCAATTAGAATGGAATCTAAATGACGTAAGTTGAATGTCACTCAACTGGGATAATGTAATTTATTTTCAATGGCAGCTTATACATTATTGTTCGCAGAAGAAAATAATAGGTGTTCAGTAATTTAATAGCTCCTTAATGTTTGCTACAATGTTTTACATTCGATATTCTATCGAATACTGCTCAATGTGAAAATCGTCGTAACTATAATATTATTAAACTTGGATAGTTCGTTTGTGTAGTATTACTCCTTGTTAAAAGCATCTCTACTGTACTCTGCTTAAATTTCAACACGCTATGTGCTCAGTGTCTACAGCATCATGATTTTAATTTGCATTAATATTGATATTCTATGCAACACTATTGACAAACGTGTCAATACAGAAGTAATTGTATCACACTAAGCAAAATATTTTTTTTACTATCTTTTACTACTTTTCTATCCTTAATATTCATTAGTTAAATACCTTGTATTTTGTTTAATAAATGCCACAGATCATGTTTGTGTTCTAATATAGTAAATATTGTACTATTTATGTATTTATTTACATATCGATTATTTTTTTTTAAATTGGATATTCTGTTGAATATAATCCGCAGAAGAAAATAATATGAACTCAGTAATTTAATAGCTTCTTAATGTTTACTATAATGTTTTAAATTGGATATTATATTAAATATTGCTTAATGTGAAAAGCATCGTAACTAATATTATTAAACTTGGGTATTGTGTGTAATATTACTCCTTGTAAAAAGCATAACTACTGTAATCTGCTTAACTTCCAACACTCTATTTGCTCAGTGTCAAAAACATAATTATCATTTGCATAAATATTGATATTATATGCAACACTACTCAGTGGCAAAAGCATGTTACTATAAAAAGCAATTATATGGTCTAAGGAAACTGTCTTTTTAACTTTATCTTACTATTTGTCTCACCTAAAGATTCCTTCCCTTAATACCTTTTACTTTTTATAATAAATGCAACAGATCATGTGTTTTCGTGTGGTGCATATTTTATTATTTATTTAATATATTCACATATCAATTATTTAACTATTGTTCTGGTTTTGTAGATAGTTGTTTTTCGTACATACATTATCTTTGACTAATATTTCTTGTTTAAACTATCAGCTCCCATTTTGTAAACACGGTATACTGATATAAATCTACTGCATACCATGGTACACTCACTCTATCGTGTAATGAACTTACGTAATTTCGTTTAGCTCTCCCTTTCTCTATTCAGATTTGAAACTGGATCTTTTTTGAGTTTTGTAAGCTTTTTAAATTTGCATAATATTTAGGAAAACAACCTTGAGGTTTACAAAGGCCTGCGAAGAAGTTACGAGTCAGTCATAGTATATATGGACCTTTCTCTCTCTCTCTTTCTGTCTCTCTCTTTGTCTCTGTCTCCCTCTCTCTCTCTCTCTCTCTCTCTCCCTCTCTCTCTCTCTCTCTCTCTATTTGACTATAGTTGTTTCTCTCACTTTCAGTCATCTCGCATAATTTGGATAATTGGAGCTCCTGATATGTAGAACCTTAAAGAATATATTGCCCTAAAGCAGATCTTTTCATGAAAGAAAACTAAATTGAGTATCTTATCTCTCTGTCTCTGTCTGTCTGTATGTCCGTATGTCTGTCTGTCTGTCTGCCTCTCTCTCTCTATGTGTATTCTTGCTGCTACTGTTTGATTATAATGCAAATACTAAACACTGAATCAGTTAAATATTGTTGGATGCCATGGAAATTGTGGATATCTCCAACTCATATGTTCGTCTGTAAATTTCACCAGTTATTTTCCTTACATGCGAATTGTGTTCGTAGAATAAGGATGAGCATAATGATATGATACCATAGATGTGCAACAAAACGGTAGGCATTATCCAGGTATTCACCGGCACACCCTTTACGCTAATCTAATGATATCTCTCTTTCTTTTCTCTGTTTGTCTCTTTATTTTCATATCTTATAGTTTATTATCATATCATATAGTTTCGGTGTTTTCTCAGTCCAGAAATATCTGGTAAAATTCAAAGCTTTAGTTATTTTTTTACACATTAACCGGTTATACTCATTGTAAAAAGGATGAAATTCATAAAAGTATTAGGTTAGTACCCCCATTTTCAAGGACGAAAATATTAACATCTACAATTCCCTCTCAGTACAGCAAGATCACTAATTATGATCTGGTTAAGGACTTTATCATGAAGGGTGATGAGCTGGTACATGAGAGTTATCGACAAAAGATTAAGAACTATAAGAAAAAAAATGGACAAACTGATGTTGAACTTGCAAGAGAAAAATATCAATTATTTGATAGATGGTATTCAACCAAGAAAGTTGGTCAAGATTACCAAAATCTCAGACAACACGTATTAGTTGAAGAATTCAATAATTGTGTCCGTAGTGACGTTAAAATTTACTTCAATAGCCATAAGGTCAAAATTCTTGAAAATGCTTCTCCTAGTGCAGTTATATAATGCACATTATTTATGACTGCTACAAATTGAAAACCAAGCGATAATCAGGGCAATCGTATTCTAAACGCCCTTATTTCGAGAGATCAAGCTCAGGGTCATGTACTGAAAGCAATACATATGGCGGTTCAAGCAAACCCAGTATGATTTTAATACGGAGACTTATGAACCATTCAAGCTGAACAGTTGTGTATCATTCATGAGTGAGTATGGCACTTATATTCATATTAAAAAATGTAACAGAAGAGCTTCTGAATGTTTGAGTATCAGGTCATTTTCCTTTTTTATTTTCTATTGACAGTGTTATTCATGGAGTAGAGTGCGGCCTTGATAACGTTCTATACATTGTTTAAATTTGTCACCAGATTTTGTATTAGAAGATTTGACAGTCGAACTAGTGTTGTCTCTACCCATCGATGGTGTTCCTTTGTTATTAGGCATTGACGTAGGTGGAGATAAGGTTGTGGTTAATCTACCTGTAACTGGCAAGCTTTGTCTGGTTCATAAATTCGATCCAAATGAAAAAGAAATCCCTAATTTATATTAAGCTTGTGCAGTTACTAGAGCTATGACAAAGAACTTCTTGAGAAAGATGCTGATCGGAAAAGTAGCTGACACGTATATTGGACAGGCTTTTGATGAGATCACTTCTGCTCTTCGTATTGATCAATAAACATATATTGATCACAGTAAACATTTTTTAAGATAATGTAGCTTCCTAATCTATCCATTCTAACTAAGGGTCAAAGTGTATGTGTGGACTTTTTCAGCAATTTATGCATGAGTGACTCATCCAGCAATTCATTCCAATATAATGAGAACTTAAATATGAAAACTAGAAGAAAAACTAAACTCGACCATGACGTTGAACTAGTAGATTCCACACTTTGGGAAAGAAAAAGAACATCTGTACATGATGAACACTCTCAAGAAGGAATGTTTTGAAACAGTCAATTCTGTATTTGCTATGTAATTCTTTCATAGAACCAAGTACACTTAACTAGTGTCCAACGTCTATCCTTGTACCGAAACCAGATAATATTTTCAGCATGTGCACATACTATATACAAGTTAATAGTGTGATTAAATCAGATTGATTTCAATTGCCATGAATCAATGACAGCATGATACTATTGGAAATACAAAATATTTCACACACGTTGACCTTTTTGTAAAGGAACCTGGAAAATTTCACTGAAATAAAGGAAATGTCAGAATTTGTGGCTCCAAATGGACTTCATCAATATAGGATGATGCCGTTTTGGATGAAAAGGCTCTCCTTGTACCTTCCAACGTTTAGCGAACATGATTATGTTTAGTCTACATAATTGTGATGCTTCTTAGACCATGTCATCATCTACAACGACACCTGGAAAGATCGCGTAGAGAAAATGTTTTTGACATACTTATTGCTACAAATATGACAATTAATATATCCACAATTGGGATTTGTTGTGCTTTTGTTACATTCCTAGAGCATATTATAGGGCGTGGATAGGTTACACTTATAGATAGTAATGTCAAGGATATCTTTGAATTACCTGTGTCTATTAGTGAAAAGCAACAGATGCGATTTTGGGCTATGACTGGATAATATTGGAATGTCTGCTTGACATTGCTGAACCCCTGACAATTTTTTTGAGTAAGACAACCAAGCGTTATTGGTTTGAACAATACTTGTAAGTTGATAAAAACAGTAGTTCAAACATATACCAAATGCAACATATGACAAACGTTTCTGATAAATTAAAAAAAAAAATAAGTGGAATAAATGCTTAGGAAAAGTAAATATCGCTAAAAACAAAGGTACGGGAATTCAAACTGAAGAATGTGTTATTGTTCCTAATTCAGCAGGGAATGTAACTTCAAGAATAAAATCATATCAACGTCGAGTCAAAATTGTTAAGCTGCAAATGATTTTCCTTATATTCACATGGTTAGTATTGCAAATGTTTCCAGTGGAATTTGTGTTGCAGTTGACATATTTAGTTCTTGAGTTCCGGGGACAGCTACACGTTTTGGCATGCCCCGACATTGTATAGGGGTTGTTGAAACCTTTATTGGTTAGGCAGTAAATGTTGAAAAAGACAAGGTACCAGAAAGTACATTTTTAACTCACGATGAGATTGTAACATCTGCTTAAAGAAAGTTGGAGAGTGCTAATGCAATAGTGAGTAAAATGATAAGCTATACTGTAATAACGCAAGCAGAAGCCAATGCAACAGACTCAGAATAGAACACATGATTAAATAGGCAGTAGTATGAAAAGGGGCTTTTAGAACCAAAACCAAGTTACAGCTCTGGGAATGGGTCTTCATTACCGCAAACTTTCTTCCGGCAACATACAGCAATGAATCAGAGACACGATCGCACGGGTGAGTTCAAGTCGTTCTGGGCCATTGCATATGAGCTTCTCGTGCGGCAAAAGCCCCATGCGCCTATGCTTTCAGATTGATTGCATGACTGTTTTCCTTATGTACATTATTCACGAATGAAGAATGTAATTAATATATTTTAACCGAGCCGAAAGCCAAACAAGGTACTAGTCTTGTACCCCAAACATCAAATGCGACTAACATGCCTACAACAGTTACTATCGTAATAATTATAGTATCTTCTGTCATAAGTGGTCGCTGTAGCAAGTAAACAAGTAACAACTACAACGTTAAATATGCGCTTATACTGTGTGAATATAATGGTTCCCTTCTGAGTTGTTTTTCCTCTTCGATTGTCTTTTTCGCGAACATAGCCTTTGGGGTCAGTCAGTCATTTTATATTAAAATTGTTCAAGATTTACTTAGAACCACATAAATAGTTTCCTTGCGTGGTGTTGTTAATGCTTGTTCTCGTTTTTTTTCGAAGAACTTTTGAACGGTCATATGCGCCTTTTGTTAATAGGTGTCTGCATTTTTCGTTCGCCAGTCGCGTTAATATTCTTAATTCGATATAGCTGACTTTAAATTTTATCACAGTGTCTTTCTCGGAATATAAACAATTTTCTACCAAATGTTGTCCTCCTTTTGCCGACGTTGTCGGGGTGATTTACAAATCATTTGATACATATATAATACGATTTAATGTCTCAAGAAATAAAGTAGCTCTTTAAGGATGCTTCCGTGTACACATGTTAAATTAAAGACCATGTAGCCCCAGGGATCCGTATTTTATGGAAAGGCACAATACATGAGTCTCAGTTATGTATTATACGCTAGTGATATCCACCGTTAATACAATTTCCAATGAAATATTTATTTTCTTACGGAAAATAAACGATATCAAGTTAGTGACCAGACTATATAAAAAGGAGGGAATCGGTTGTTTTCTTACGGCCACTTTTTAATCCATTATTGCTCATTTCATACCGTGGAAATGAAAGATAAACGTAATTCCAAAGGACATACTAATGTAGCAGACTTGGGTTGCCTCGAGAACTTATCGAACACGCGACCCTTTGATTGCGAGTCTGAGGTTTTGCAATCTAGCTAGTGTATTCTATAATAAGATTTATATATTATTCTAGATGGTGATAAACAATGATTTACACTGGAAACAATATGAACTCTAAGTATTCAGGGATATAATACTACCAATTAGATGCAGAAAAAATGACATCGTATAGAACCTTCATATACCACAAAAATAGACAACATGCAACTTAAGGATTTTTTTTATTTAACGTCTGTGCGACTTGCAGTAAAGAACAATCAGCTCGAGACATGAATAAAGGTACGAGGTTCACGTTATAAAATACTGAACCTACAATAAAGAATATTGGAAAGGCAAAGACAGACGAGTTTGAAAGAAAGCAATTGCAAATGTGTGCACTTTTATATCAATTAAGTATCATACTAGAATTTCAGTTAACAGTGATTTTAGTTGCTACATCACTTGCATCCGTATTATTTAGCCTTAGTAACAATCATATCGTCTTAATGGAGAATATAAGTCATCACATGTATGACAGGCCACAAAAACAATATATTGAGGTAACATATTAATTTTAGCAAATGCAATATTTTCAAAGGATACTATGAAATTAAGGATGATAATCGTGATAGAATATATGATAGTTTGATAAATATAAGTATGAGTTAATAATAATAATGAAGATTTTGTATAGCGCCTAATCTTTAGATGCTCTACGCGCTTTACAACATTAAACAAACATAAAACATGAAAAACATATATAACGATATGATTAAAAAATACCATGAAATTAGAAAACAAAAACCATGGTGCAAATATTTAAGTAGGAAACATTATTAGGTCCATCAGTTTGGTCTTGCAGTGGCAATAGGTGAGTTTTAAGAGCACTCTTGAATGATATCACTGTATATTTGTGTCTACGTTCAGTGGGCAATTCGTTCCACGTTTCTGGGTCCTGGTATGCAAAATAAATTTGTCCATATGACTTCGTTTTCATAGTAGGGAATAATGAGTATAAGATTATCAGAAAAGGAGTGTAAGTATCTTGCTGGTGTGTACACTTACGTGAGGTCGGATAGGTATGTTGGATTGAAGTTCGTCAGAGAAACGTAGCACAGAGAACAAAGTTTGTGTTTGAGTCTGGATCAAACGGATAGTCAGTGCAGGGTACAGAACGGTGTGGAGGTGTGCTCTGATCGTGGTACTCTGAGGACGATCCGAGCAGCTGTGTTTTGTACATGTTGAAGTTTCTGGAGTAGATATTGAGACGAACCAGACATAATTGAGTTGCAATAGTCCAGTCTTGAAAGTGCTAATTATAACACAAGTGTTTTAGTGGCATCAGCTGAAAGATATTTGCGAATGGAGCTGATGCGTCTCAGCTCAAGATATGCAACCTTGCGGAGATGTTCATGGAATGTTGGTGCAATGTCAGAATACTGTCGAGAGTAACACCTAGGTTTTATATCAATAAAGTATCACACTAGAATTGCAGTAAGCAGTGATTTTAGTTGCTACCTCACCTTCATCAATAGTATTTAGTCCTTAGATCCTGAGTGCCTACCATCAATGCCCTAAAGTTCAATCGGCATTTTTGAGTATCCGATATTAACAACCATCTCAATCATAAACTTTCGGTGTCATTACACTGGCATTTCTATCAACCCAATGTCAGGTATAATATCTATTCGAATGTGATCCACTTTACTTGACCGCCTACATTTAATTTATATATTTACAGGTGAAACTCTATTTTTTATGTAAACGAATACTTTATTTTGTAAGACACTATGTACGCATTTTTGACAGCTTGTTCACAGCTAAACGTGATAATTGTGCGAGTTTTAAATTTTACATTTTTATATTTGGCATTATCTTTAATGCAAGTAAACTATCAGTTGATACAAGTTTATTGTAGCAATACATGCAATTATATATCGAAATATAAAGCGTAAAATATGAAAAGAAATTAAATATCTTTATTAGTTGTTTAATATATGGGATGACGACGCAAGATTCAGACAGGGATATATTGTATAAAGAAACGCCTTAAGTATTATCTGCTCCAATTGTCCGGAAGAAAATTACTCTACCAAGGATTTCAAAGCTGACGATTCAAGATAAATATCAACTTTGTCAAAGGTACCATTAAAGATCATTGAGTCACCTAATGAAAAGGAGAATCTTCCTAATATAAAATAGCCATCAAATCATGTCAACGTGCAATCTTAATATATTTTCTTTTGTAGTATCGGCTGTAAGAAACAATCACTTATCACCATAATACTTTCCTTTCAAAATAATGTTTCGGTCTGCTGGTTGGCAATTGTTGTTGGAGCTCCACTGAACAATGGAACTCGTCGTCTTAATGCGAAACGTGAGGAAAGTGAGTGTAAACCGAGAATACGCAGCAAGATTACAATATGCTCCTGTTTCAAGACTTGAACATTTTCTCCGTATGTTTTTGGAAACAACAACAAAAACCATTGGATCGAACCGACCATAAGTTTCACGCAAAAGTTTAAATATTATAAAATAGAGAGAG
>JAPYKE020000059.1:0-187500 GCA_028554795.2 Sinohyriopsis cumingii | reverse complement strand
CACCCTGTAGGCTCATCTGGTATACGGCTAGCAGGTCTTAAGACATTTAAACATTGGTGTTGGTGTATTCCATCTGCAGAAGTGTGTTACAATAATATGTTGGATAACGCTACATAAATATGTTTTCTTGATATCGTTATACCAATGGAGCATAAAGTGAATATAAAAAAGTAATCCTTGGTTAATGAACAACAATATACCTACGACGAAGCGAAATAAAATCAATACTAATTTGCAGGAGTCGAGATTGAAATGTCTCGGAAACACATCATCCTATCTTGCAAGGTATAATTCTCATTTTCTTGAAAATAATGTCGACGTGCCAATATGTGATTAAATAATATCGACAAAGCTCAAAATCAAGTATGCGCCTTGTATTGTACATTTTTATATAATTCTATTAAAATTTACGTATTCCTTTCTCTGTAGAAAATATAAAGCTGCATTATGCAAAGGAAAACATAAAAGAATCATATTATATGAATATCTAAAGCATTGTAATAACCTGATGTGATCTTAAATAATGTTACTGACATTTCATGCTAAATAATAAAGAGGTGCATGAAAATCAAACGGTAACATTACACTATAATAAAGGATGACTTAAATTCATATTCTTAACAAATTGACACGTCCAAGTGATCGTATATAAAATATATAACCTTGTATTTAATGACCAAAACGAGATATATTAATACTTACATATGCTAGTATCTGCTTTTCTTCCTGAAAGAATATAATAACGGTGATGTTAGAAATGGGAAACAAGCTTAGCTTATTTGGTGTCATGGGCAAAATACAATTACATTGTAACTACTATAGCTGAGTATTCTACACGAGGTGCCGTTTAACAAGCTTATCTGGTCTCATGGGCAAAATACAATTACACTGTAACTACTTTAGCTGAGTATTCCACAAGAGTTGCCGTTTAACAAGCTTATTTGGTCGCATGGGCAAAATGCAATTGAGTACTCCACACGAGTTGCCGTTTAACAAGCTTATTTGGTCTCATGGGCAAAATACAATTACATTGTAACTACTATAGCTGAGTATTCCACACGAGTTGCCGTTTAACATAATCTACTGGAGAGGTTGTGTCATGAATAGATATCCGTTTTCCAACATTTCACTTATTTTTATTCTTACGAGAAAAAATAGGGAGCCGCAATGTTGTGCGCTACATAAATTATATGTAATTGTATATATATATATATATATATATATATATATATATATATAAAGAGAGAGAGAGAGACAAACAGACAGACAGACAGAGATAGACAGATATTAGGTCTGTATGGAAAAGTGAAACTGCGTAACTTATTTGATACATTCACTCTTGGTTACAAGTCGCATTTACTCAATTAACCCTTCTATAAAGCGCACAGAGCATCAACCAGATGGTTATATGTTTGCCATTTGCAAAAGTAACTTTGTTTCAAATCGCTAGGGGTCATCAATGTCCTTTCGAGGAAGAAGGCGCAAGTAGTATTATCTGACTAAAAATGTAGTCAAGTCAACATCAGCATCCCCAAAAGGGTATGTGGCTTTACGATCAAGCAGCAAGGCGTTTGATATTGACGAAGTATAGATGATATCTGCGTCTATAGCCGCGTAACACTATGGATCATATAATAAATATGGGATTGGGCTTTGTGGTCATAGAATAATGCACTCCGCACGCGAAGGATTTATTTAGTCTTCTATTGATGTTAGAATTCCATATCTTCCTAATCATTTGTTTTGTCTCGCGATAACATCGCGCATTGGTTAACCGTGGCTGTGCAGTTGACACAGTTTTTGGAAAACAATTTATTTCATTGTGATATTAACTTAATGTAGATTGTTTTACTGCTGCGATATAAACTCGGTCAAAAAAATATGTTGCCGCGATGTGTATTACTTCGCCAATCATATATATTCTTCAAATGGGTTCCCCATTAAATTAACGTTAGGAAAAGGGTCCGTCTTACCTCATGAATCAAGCCATCCAAAAGCGACAATCCGTCTTTTCTGTTTTTATTGTATTGGCTATGGGTAATAACTACAGATGGGGCGAGTTTAAAGCTTTCACTAGTGCACTGACAAGATAGTTCACTTCGCCTCCCGAAATCCATTGTAATTTTGTGGAATATTTCATTCTATCCATTGAGTAGTTTGGTAATGTTTGGATGTATTGAGGATTATTCCACATTGGGTATATCTTATCCTTTGAATTTTGATCAAAATTATTTGAACTTGTTTCACCTATGCAGACGTAGTTTCTCCGTTTTTTGATCGCTTTGCTTTACATGTCTACCTTGAAAAAGAACGTGTTGATGTTCGTGTTCGAGAAAACTATCTATGTATTTATCATCCCCGGCTTAGCGTTTGAAACTTAGTTAATATTCTTTATACCATTTTGTTACTTTGTTGTTTCAGAATGAGATATGACGATTATGATGCAAAGCCAGTGAGGAATCTTATTAATTGTTTCTCTCATGTACAAAATATATATCGTCGGTTATGTGCAGCATGCTCCAGTTGGTCGGATAATACATAGTAAACAGTTCTCAGACAAACTAAGACACCGGAAGCGACGTGAGAAATCAAAGGGCCGAGAGTACTGCTATTTTTAAAAATATCTTTAATCACTGCTGTGGTATATTTGGTGACGCCAACATTGGTACGTTTTTCATCATAGTCGGCACGAATCCGTGACATTTCTGCTGCTGTGTTTGACTGTTGTAATTTCAGTGTGTGTCATGTCTATATATTCGTTAGATCACGCGCTCAGAGAACGCAGTACAGACTTTGATGTAGATTGGAATTCTGACGCGAGCTGTCGATCATCTGCAAACGACATCGGTGACACATACCATTGTTCATCGGGTACAAACTTCTTGATTACATCGCGCAAGAGCTAAATGATGCCGAAAACGGGGTGGTTTATTGTAGTACAATAACCAGTGATCGTTTCACAGAAGCCTTTGTGGACTCAGTTACGAATAATTTTACTATTACGCGTACATGTTAATATAGGCCCAGACCTGTGAGGATAGTACTACCCGACCGGGAACATTAATTGCAGATGTTTTGTTCACTAACACAAAACCAATCTCGAGATTAAAACTTCTTGAGTTAGCGACAAATATCAGTTGCACAAAAAGAACGCCAGTGATATGGAGACAGCACAGAAAGAATTCAAATCCATCATGGAACATCTATATTTGAAACTAGATTGAGGAATCAGCGAAAATCTGCCTATGATTTCCATGAGGTGTTATTTATTCTAAGCATATATCCAAGTGACGAATTAATCTGCGCTTGCCAAACCGCCACTGGAAACGATTCTGCATCAAACGCTACCGGCACCGATATCTCCACAGGGGCAACCACTGTCACTGTTGTAGCGGCTTTAAAATATATTACCATCGTCATCCTTTACGCGGCTGTGTTTTAATTTCTCTTTAGTAAGGATGTTTTCGTTGTGGCTAATCGAGGATTAATTTATATGCAGCACATCCTGCTGATATCGAGATTGTTAACACCGCGCTGTATTACAGGAGGCTATTCAAACACACGCCCAATGTAAAACACTTTGACACTAGAGTTCCAATTGCCTCCAAAGATCCCCAGCAGTTGCCACAACAATTTATAACAACTAATCTTTGAGCACCATCGGAGCATTTTTAATCAGCATTACCATTTGTCGCACACGACTTGGCGCGGTGCAGATGCTTGTGGTGCAGGTGCATGTATTACCCGTGCTGGGGTATGATCTTGTGATGAAGATAGCGGGACATTTGCTGGTGCTGGTGTCGTAGGTGGTTTTGGGGTCGATGCACTCGTTAATGCGGCCTGAATGCCTATTACCGTTGTCATAACAACAAAACTGTCAAGCACTATTGCCCATGAGACAATATTGGCACATGACTGAAATATAGTTGCACTACTGCCCCGCAACTGTATTTTATATGTGGCATATCTTTCTATTGATTTATTATGCTATAGAGTTTTATATGTTCAAAATGTGTTTTCCATGTGAGTAATGTCTCCTCTATGGGTAATTGAATAATCTCGTACGAGTATTTCTTTGAGACTCGTGCCATGTTACGTAAGGTCGTCTATTATATCGGCCGCGGTGGCAATATTGGCATCGATCATCCCAATCTGAATTCACACTTTTACAGTCTAAGAATGTATTATTTGCAATTCTCGTAACGTAAATGACTCTGCCATGCCATAAATGGCAAGCTACCCCAGTGGTCCATGGAAAATTTCAGGATGAGCTGTGATAGCTCTCACCGATATTACGATGAACATTTCCGGAATCAAGATTTGTTTCCACCGTACAGGGCATTACTGCCGTGCATGTGTGCTCGCGAGTTAACGTTATATAGTATTCCGCGGGAAATAACGTGTTATACGACTGACTGAACTTTTCGTGTAGCTTTACCTTACAGAAACCGTGGTTTCCTGCGTCGCAACACAGTTATAGGAAACATATCGTCCATCTAGGAATAACATATAAATTCCCGTAGCTATCTTAACCAACATTTACTAAAATTCTTCTAAACAACATTTTCTACATTTTTATTAAGTTATATGTTCAATTAGTTTTATCTTTTTTCATAACAGCCTTTAACATTGTATCAATATAACTTTGTTTCATTCGTCTCCTTGGATGGTCTGGTCAGGCTGATAATTTATCGATTCAATGATGTGTATCCATCGGTGTCAATTTTTATGTCATACCCCAGGGTCCACTAGGGGTATCACAATATAAGGAGTGGAATCTTCTTCAACGACATGTCCATGATGACGAAATATATGTTTTTTAATGTCTGATAAATGAGGAAGCGTTGTTATCTCCGCCATTGTGAATCTTATTTAAAAAATCGTTCACTTAAGTGTACTTGAGATGTAATAAAATATCACAGTTCGGACTAGTTGGATCCATATAGAATATAACAGCCAGTCCACAAGGATTCAAATATATTAAAACAATATAGTTGAAATTTATAACAGTCCAGAACGATTAACCAAAATCAACTAATCGCGGCACCATTTACTAACCTTGGTGTGTATGACATTATTGCCTTGGGATCAACGTGCTTATAATCCAAAATTGTTCTCAACGCGACACAATTTAATGTCACTAGGGCACAGGTGGTCGGCCATGATAAATGTCTATCGATAATATCTTGAGGGCAAATTCCCCCAAAACACGTTGCTAAATTTGGAAATACAAACCGCTGATTATATCAGTTACATTTATTGTGTACATGTAGTGTGTATTGCATGATTGACTTTTGTCCATTGTTGAGGGAAGGAATTTTAACCTAACTGACAAATTTCTATACGTGGCAACAACATGACACATAACTATTTCTGTACATAATTTAAGATTATGTTTTAAGATAATTAGTATGTGTAGGTAAGCATGATTACTTGTATTTAGCTCTGAACATTGGTTTTCCCAACGAACAACATGGTTTACCGATCTTTGCAATATGGCATAATAAATTTAAACTTAAAAACGCAAAATTCTTTGCAACTTAATATGTTCAGGAATATTTTTTCCTTCGTCAAGGTCCTCTAATTGTGTCCCAAAATTGTATAGTATGGTCAATTACATCACAATAATTCAGTCCTACATTATCTTTCTAGTGAAATCATACTTTTATTTGCCTTTAAGTTAATATTTCAGATAATTTATTTATTTAAAGTAATCATGTAATTTACAACGATCTTATTAATAATGTCTGAACAAATCACTATATTGGGTTTATTGTGAATTATGTATGTTACATCAAGATTGTAAGAATATTAACAGTATTCCAGGATGTTGCTACCTCAGTACGCCCATGATTGGCATTAATTCGGAAAACCACATGAATGTGGAAATAATATTTTTTAAACGAATTGCCGTAGGAACCAAGGACGACATCAACCGTCGAAGTATTAGAAGCACAAACGAAAATGATGCCGCGGCAACCGCTGCCGCCGACGTCTTTGTAAATTGTTTTGTATTCCATTGGATCTGGAAGTGCTCGAGGATATCATGTCGTTTTATCAGATGGGTGCACATGTACACTTTCGCATGAATTAACGTTTGATTCATAATAGTGTTCATTATTGCCGACTAATATTAAATATACAATCAGCGACATATCGTTTCAAATTGCAACTTTAAATAGGTCCGAACTAGCCGCATCGATCCCCAACATGATAATATCTCAGGAACATTACCAAGCTAGATAACCACTCAACAAATCCGATACACATGGAACACTAATATTGGCAAAGACGCGAAATTATTGAATGACATATTGTTCATCTTCTAAGAAAACTCTAGAAAACGCGCGCAGACGTTGTTATCGGCGCGCGTCAGTACATCAATGATCCGCTATGGCACAATCACCCTAGAGGATTCTCTTGAAGTGTTATTCCACGTTGATTTCTCGCCTGGTAAACATAAATCATGAAGAAAAACTCGCCTTCGGTTTGACAAACGACCCCGTAATCGGTTTAGCTTTGTGATATCTATAATTAATTTTGATGTTACAATTGGTCCAGTAGTGGCTACGCTATGTAAAACATTAATTTCTTGGCACCGTGTTTAATCATCTAATAATCATGAACTACAAATGGAAACCACAAAGTGTGAAGCACGAACTAATCTACTGACGCCACTACCTATACTGCGGTCAGCACCACTGAAAAGATCATCAAAAAGTGAAACAATATGGAAGAGTGTCCACGTGAAAAGCATTTGTGAATTTAACGCAAAACAAAAATAAAAAACCACCAACAAGGCATCATAGGAACTCCTAGCCATTCAGGTGGCGCTCACCAGATAATATGTACTTTTGAGAGAGTGACGTATGTAAGGTGAAGTAGTTCGCATTTAAAACATGCACAGTGGAGAGAATGTTTGCATACCTCTATGCTACATTAATGTAATGTGGATGATATTTCTTTTGGATATTGTACTTTTGGAAATTTTACATGATTTAAGCACACTGCTAACTAAAATGACTGCTCCCTTGTGTTAAAAAATCAGTCTGAATTAGTCTAAAGTACACTATACATAGCAGCTATTAAAATAGGGAAAATGAATTTTGCCAGACTATACAATACCAGCTTCTGAAAGTGCAATGAATGAATTACCAAATATATAAAATGTAAAAAAAGTTATCGGCTCTTTTTTATACAATTGACCTCTGAATTTCAGGAAGTGAAAATGACCAAGTAGAGCTAGCACTTTTTTGAAAGGTGCACATTTGAAGTAAGGCCAAGCTGTATACTCTATAACCCATAGTACACCCATCAATCATACACCAAAATAAAGGGAATTAAAGGTTCTTTGCATTATACCTAAGATATACAATGTCTTTTTTAAATAGCCAGTATAACCAGTGAGGAAAGCCGGGGACATTCTTTTTCTTTAAATTCCTAACCCTATGCAAAATGCGAAACTGTATAGCGCCACCTCAAGAGGAATAAGGATAACACTATTTTCAAAGATGTCCGTTATGGCAGCCATATTAGAAATCAGATTGACATCCTTTCAGTTTTGACCAACTCGACACGATAAGAACTCGTCAATTGCAAACCCCATGTCAATATGATTTTTCGGTCATGATTAGCGATGAAAAGATTATCAACATTGTAGGAAGTTCGACAAATAGTTATATTTAATGTACGTACCTTCGTAATAATATAACAACGTTATGCATTAGCTTATTTCGTCTTATTGTGTGAAAGCGGAGAACTCAATACTTACTCATTTTATCTCTCTTTCTTCCTGGACTAATATAATATATGTTAAATCAGAAGCAAATATACATAACAACATATATAAGAAACATCCCCAATTTCATATGATCATATGTTCAGCATGGGTATATATCACAAGATTTAGCACTGCAACGTCCATAATGAAAGTTCATCAGAAACAATTAGCTCATAAGATAAATGTGTTTGCGAAATTTCGTGGCAATCTTGTAAGTGCCTTAGGTAAAGTATCAATGAAAAACTTGAGCTAAATGATAGACCAGGCAGAGGTAATGCATACGTTCTCACTATCTCAGACAGGTTCTCTTCCCTGGGTCAGTAAGCACACTTTTAGATATGACATGTTTTGCCATGAAAGAAGGGAAGGAAAGAGTGTGTGTATTTGTCGATTTCGGGTGGATTGTTTTATATAATATTTAGCATATCTGCTATCAAATATATACATTTTGGATCGTTTACATTTATTGAGTGGTTAATGGTTACCACATTAATTTTGCAAGCTGATTTGAACACTTAATCATCTACCACCAGGCTTAATGTTGAGAACCTCTAACGATTTGTGCCCCATGATATCATTTAGTCAATGATTTTGAACTTAGTGTTTGATATTCTAATTGCTTTATATCTACCATACTATAATTTTTGAATTGATATCTTTATTCTAATTTTTTATTATTTATTGAAATGAAGCTAAAATACTTAAATGTTGCCTAAAATGCATCATTGCTATCATATGAAATTTGGATTTTCAAAAATCATATTTATTATATTTATACGATCTGTCAGAGCAGCCGAAAATAAAACCGTTACATAATTTAGTAACTTTTAGCTTTTCGTGGGGGATATATTTTCCTTTCACTGCGAGGAGTCATCAAAAGTTAGGAGGCTTGCATATTTCTTAGGGCTGCACATATGTCGATACTTTGATACTTATTTTGGAGGCCTCGAGATTGATATTGTTCCATATAATTGTACCTACACGCTAATACTTGAGTCAGTAATGGTGGGGGATTTTGATCTACATTCTGCATCATCTACTATTCTTGTACACTTGTGATACTAATTTACGTCTTAAACTGAAGCTGATCTCTTCATGACTTATAAAATATATAAGGTGTTAGTTGACTAAAACGGAAGAGTATCTTAGTACTGAGTAATGAAAATCATTATCATAAACAATGTGACCATATGTGGTATGATTAACATTTGAGGTAAAACAGAAAGAAAGACGAAACATGAACTGACGACTTTATAACTCAAGGTAAAAGATGAGATAATATTGAGAAATAGTTAATTTTAATAAACACAAGCTTCTTAACAATCATATAATAACTTTATGCAACGCATACTTTGTACTAATTGGCTCAAAGCAGATATATCAATACTTACTCTTTCTTTTTTCTCTCTGTCTTCCTGAAAGAATATAATGACTGTGATATTAGCAACCGTGATAGAAGCTTCTCTTATTTCCTTTAAATGAGAGGATATACACGCATGCGCATATTGTCAAAGGCAAAAACAATGTAAGTCGTTTAAATATCCAAATACCAACTTTCTGTCATTTCTTTATTTTGATGGAATAGCCAATAACCAACCGAACAGTTTTCCATTATATAATACTTCTAACTGTTTAACTAAGAGTGCACACTTTGTATATGGATAGATGCTAAATGACATATATCATCTCAAATAACTGGTACAGTGCACTACTGCTTGCTAAGAAAATAAATAGAAAACAACCCCGTCATCCAATCTGCATTTTCTATAGTTTATATTTTGTTTTATGTCACTCCTTGAGTCTTCAAACGGTGTATACTATATAATACAGACATCTGAGCCGAAATAAAAAACATGTACAGGATACATGTACTCATAGCGTTATGTTTCGTAGTAAAATATAAGGTATATTTGCCGAATACTTTTTTATAAATATAATTGTCATTACATCCATATACTAACTTCATAAAATTCATGAATTTTGTATGTATTTACCGAAGCTGATAGATCAATACTTACTCTTTCGTTTCTCTCTCTTTCTTCCTGAAACAATAATTAATCTAATTTTAGACAGGGTGAAATAAACTTCGCTTCTTTGCGCTCATAAACGATAGTAAACAAGCATGCACATATTCACAAATGGGAATACGTTGTACGTCGTGACTTGAAAAGGGTATTAAAATATTGTTGTTTTGATCTAATCTTCAATATGATTGTCTTGTATCTAATCTCTCTATTTCAACTTGTCTGTCTTTTCTTTACACTGAAGAGATAAAACTTAAGGAGATGCAAAGTTTTCCGACATATAGTACTTATAATTGTTTATAAAAAGGCACGGTCTGCTGCTGACTAATAGTAGAAATGAAGTGGCATACAGCATAGTATCAGATATGTACTTGCTACAGTTTGTCCTTTGTTCTTTAACTCCTTTTGCCTTCAAAAGGAACATACCATATTATGAAGTCAACCTAATATACGAAACCGTCATTTTTGACAATGTCATTACGGTACATCAGGACTTTTGGCTCTTCAGCACATTCAATATTATTGGTACACGAGTACATCAAATATTTGGAGTTCATTTGGAACACAACTGCAAATATGTCGGAACACTTTTCTTTTACATACTTGTGATCTAACGTTTAGGACTATTTCGGACATTATTCATTATAATGTAGGTTTCTCTTAAATGTTAATTATATAACTTAGAGAATTAAAAAATGTGTTACATCTAACAAAACATGTTGGTTTGTGTTCTTTCCGCTGCTTAGGTTAAGACCATCAAGTTTCAATATGTGCTAAAAGGATATAATGATGTACAGCAAAACATTTTAAATAGACACATATTGCAATATTTTCGACATCATTTCGAACCCAGGTATAATGAAGAGTTGATTTCCGATTGCTAAGAAACCAAAAGTAACGAAACACATGTGTTATTACTGACTAAGCCAAAAGAGATGGAAACATACTGTATCATTTGTTATGCTTTGTTAAAATGGTATTTCTTTTTCCTCAATTATGCTGTAAAGCAAGGTAATTTACGAGTAGAAGAATGTGACATATGTCATCCTTATAGAATCAGACTATAACATAAAAATGATCATCATATTCATTGTAATGATGCTAAGGATGTGTGTATTATAAACTTTACTTTTATAAACCTATTGTTTTCTATACTTATATGATACCTAAACTTTTTAAGACAGTGTACTCTGCCTCCATACTTTTCCAAGGCGTTCTTCACTGAACAAAATTATTAAGAAAGTTAAGAAACTAGCCATTTTTAATAGCGACATAAACATTCATGTGGGGTTTAGTGGCATCAACCGAATGAATATTTTCAATGGAGCTGAAGAGTCTCCGATCCCGATATGCACACTTACATATGTTCATTACATGTTGTTGTAAGGAGAGAACAATGCCATGAGAGACAACTTGCTTCTGTGATGACTGTGTGAATGTTTTACGCAGAGGATGTGAAAGAGAACTGATCAGGATGGATTCAGTTGTCTCGACAGTTATTAAAGATGCTTTCATCAAATCCAATCCCACAAAGTCATATCAGTCAATATCGTATTGGCTAGTGTGAAGGATGCTTTGGACAATATCATAAAATACAAGCTTTAGCTGATTACACATTGCATGGAGTATACATAATCAAATGGAAGGAAACCTGCCTTAGGTTAGGTGAAAGGAGTTTCCACATATGGTGGATAAGTTACATGGTAAAGTAGCTCTCGTTTAGGAAGCCAGGTTGTATGCATACCTACGTACGTAATGATATGCGCTGGGGGTGTCCTCGGTTTTCAATAGACCACATCTTTTAGAAAAGTAATAGACTTTTTAAAATTAGCTGATACACTTATTTGAAATAAAACATTACTCAGACTGGTATTATTAGGGATTGTGGTTGTATTATAATTAAAGAATGAGTAGCAGGACAGATTGACATATTATACACTTAACCCGTTCCAAGCGGCCAATATTATGGAAACAATAAATTAGGGAATCCACATGGAACTGTGACTCTGACGTGTAGCGATAACTGGAAAAGTATGGGAGAATAAAGCTTTATGACAAGTTTCAGGAAGTGGATCCTTCTTGTTCCTCAGAATGATCTTGGAAATTATTACATAGGATAGACACATTAAATCTGAAATACAGGCAAATACTACAATACAACTGATCCCGACCTACACTGAGAAATTACTCAAGAGAAGTTATGTCAGTTCTGAAACGGATCAAAGGTTAAGAAGAGCGCGGCATATAACATATTCATTGGCGAGTTATTGTAAGTTACATCCACTGAGTGTAAACATGGTTTAACACAAACAAGGATTAAGATTGCAACTTGTGACACATATTCAACAGAATTCAATGCGGTAGTAATAGTCATTGTTCATTACTGGTCAGTATAGATACCGTAAACACACAAATGGATAAAATTAGCACACGTAGTAGTTATACAATAGTCACAATTAATCTAAGAAAGGCTGATACAATTTTTGTCTGATTTGCCAATGTTGAAAAGGCTTAGGAAAAGTTTAATAAGAATCTCATGCTATATAAAATCATGAAGATGGTCATGAATACAAACGTTTGAAAGCAGTTACGATAAAGACTTGGGTGAGGTAAAATATTAACTGCAGAAGGAGCAGGAATATAAATAAAGTCAATATTTATACAGCAAATGTACTGACTGTAATACATAGAGTTAATATACAACATTTTCATACATGTGTCAGCACGTAGAGCACAACATTTGCGCAAATGACAAATATATATGGTTTCCACACAAAAATAAGTCACACATTGTATATTCACTCTGCATAATCTGATAGCCATAATAATGAAATAGGTTAACAGTAATACTCACGTATCCATTTAACAATGTCTATCGATAAGTTTATCCAGATCTTGTATAGGTAAATTGCATGACATTACTCAACAATGTCAATGTTATATAAGCAATTAAAGTTATGATTCCTAAATTAATTAACTGATAATGTTATGGAGAAACAATGAAAGACAATTATGCATAACTATAATATTTAGAAATGTATTTTATAAGTTAGATACAATCAGCAAGCACTTTGAAACCTGTACCACATATGTTTGGAATTGAAGGTATATGTTAATATGTTATAACACATCATGGTATATCCAAAATTTGAGAGCTGTGCCATCTACGAACATGAACCATAACATCCTTTCTTTGCCTTTGTACAACATATCAAAATATTTCTCTCGTTGTCCGCTGACAACAAATCATTCGGATAACAAAGTGTACGCTGATATGGTGTTATTGACATTTGAGCCACAATATAGAGAATAAGTGCCTCAAGGATGAGCCGATGACCTTAGAATTATTGGTAAGAGGTGAGGTATTTTGGATGGGTAGTTAGGATTAAGACATTTACTTGTCTTAGCAATCATACAATATAATTATGCAGGGCATAATTTGTACTGAAAATACTAATAATAATAGGGACTCTTTCTTTTTTTCTCTCGTTCTACCTGCAAACATATAATATCAGTCAAGGTGTTGCAAACATTGCTTATACACTTTGCAAAGACAGGCTAGACACATGTAGTTCCAAAGACAGAGTATATCTCACTTGAACAGAGACATGTACACAAGCTGTCAATTGAACAAATCAACCATATGGGTTGACTGGAGCTTAAGTTTCTTAATTTTGACTATTCTTTGTCCTATGGAGAAACAATTAACAGACTTAACATAGTTTCCTGTATACAATAAATTTCATTGCACAGGTATAATGTGTTGACTTGCAATATATTCACAAACACGTATGCGCATGGAAGTCTCGTTAAGACATTAAAGTACAGTCGCGACACTATTGAATTTAGAGTGTAACTGGTCACATTTTAGGGGTTGCAGGATATACGTGCACAACTTGAGATGTGTGGTCTTAAAATAAACTAAAAGCAAGAGTTATAAAATAAACACAACATGATATATATTTAGCAAAAACGAGACTAAATGTTTTTGCATTATTATAGTATATACACGTTCTCAAGGAAAGATTGCAAGATAAAACACGACGATATATCCAAAAATGAAGGAATTTTAATTTCTGAATCAATTACGTTAGGACAGAGTTTATTTTAGCTGGACCATGTATATATATATATATATATATATATATATATATATATATATATATATATATATATGGGGTATAAGTGTGTGTGTGTGTGTGTGTGTGTGTGTGTGTGTGTGTGTGAATGAGTCTTGAAGCAAACTTTTAAGAGAGCCAGTTGTGACCTGAAATAGTGTCATTGATATTTGAGCAAAAAAGGAGAACGTAAAATACAACAGAGAGAATCAAAATTGGTACGTATTGGATGCAAACACAGATATTGATACTTACTTGTTCTTTTCTCGCTCTTTCTTCCTGAAATAATCAAAATAAATGTGGTATCAAACAAGCTGATGGTATAAAGGTAAGCACATATTTGCAAATTCATTACTTGAACATTGAATATGCACACAATAATCTATTATAGGATTGTCTCTTATTAAAGTCTCTGTTATTTCATTTTCTTTTCATTGTCGTCTTTTTCGGGGATAGACTCATAAATTAATAAGTAGCTGCATTGATTTCCGCTGTAAAGTACATTTAAATGTTTATTTAAAATGGTGCTTGCTAACACTATAGCCAGAAACGAGGAGGCGCACAAAGAAAACTCTATAAAAGTACATGGTACAGTCTCTACACTGTAGATTATATAATGCATTTTATAATTGTACAGTATATGTACATAAGTAAACCAAGTCTGAATGTACACGACTATGGCTACAAGTCAGATATACCACTTAAATTCATTTACAATGGTTCAAATAGAAGATAATATTAAAATATTCGAAAATAATATGAAGCATTTATGAGAGAAAAAATCAATTTGACTGTCACCGAAATTAAACATGTCTGTCTTGTATCTACCTTTAATGTCTGCATAGCAAAGTAATGATAAGTTAATACGGTGCATATAGAAAACAGTACATAAGTATATGCCTAGACACAGACAAGCAAACATACAGATCTTCAATAATTTATATTATCTCATGAAGCTAGTAATGTTCCTGGCTGGGTACTACAGCAAATATACAAAGGCATATCATCAAATCTGCACATTCTAGGCTTTCAGAGGAAACAAATATTCTAGAAAATAATAAACTGATTTAAATTCACACAATTTTTCTATATTCCACACGTTGTGGTACAGTACAATAATTATTTCCAATAGGTTGAAGGTACAATAAAAAGACGTGTCATTCAGGCAAAAGGTCATGGGTCATGTATATTAACGAAATGGCCACTTTATATTTAATTCATATATGAAATAATACATAAAATGTATTTTGTTTATGATGTTTATGAGCTATTGAGGTTGTTATTGAAAACAAGACAAAAAAGTCATTTTGTTTGTATAAAAAACGTCATATCAGCTTTCCTAGCTGTTTTCACAAAGGATGTGATGTGATGTGATGTGATTTATATTTTTAACGTAGCTTTAACAATTTTTCAGTCATATCGCTACGATGTCTGCAATGTGGCAGTTTATAGTGATGTTTCGCACCGGGGCATCATGCCGCAGACATGTAGCATGATGTCCCGCCCAGTCACATTATACTGACACCAGGCCGACCAGTCCTAACACTAACCTCTTAATGCTGAACGCCAAGCGAGGCAGCTGTTAGTACCTTTTTTTAAGTCTCTGGTATGACTCGGCCAGGGATCGAACACACGATCTCCCGCATCCGAGGCGGACGCTTTAACCACTAGGCCACCGGAGCGGTTTTCACAAAGGAAGATGAGAAAGACAAAACGGTAAATTATACAACGATGATACTATTCTCACTAATAAAATGATTTATAATTCTTGTTTCAAAAGGTTAAAATAAAAAATAAAACAGACACATGTAAAAGCCTATATTTAATTACCAGATTACAGTATTGACCATGATTTATCAAGTATTAAAAGCTGTGTTAATCTATAGGAATGAAAAACTTTAAGAAAACGAGTAGAGTCATCATCATATGTGACTCATTTTTCATTGGGAGTTTAAGTTCCTGGTTCGTGGCAACATCGAAAACCACTGCGGACGTATTAGAATTAAAGAATGAATCGCAGGAAACATTGACATATCATACACATAACCCATTCAAAGAGGCGAATATTTTGGAAACAATAAATTAGGGAATCCATACGGAACTGGGATTCTTTCGAGTAACGATAACTGGAAAATTATGAGAGATTAAATCTTTAGGAAAAGTTCCAGGAAGCAAATCCTATTTTTTTATCAGACTGATCGTATAAATGATTACATAGGATAGACACGTTAAATCTAAAATACAGGCCAATAAGACAATATAACTAATCCCATCCTAGACTGATAAATTACTCACAGTGAAGTCATTTCAGTTCTTAAACGGATGAAAGGCTAAAAAGAGCGCGGCATATAACGTATTCATTGGCGAGTTATTGTTAATTATATCCACATAGTGTAAACTTGGTTTAACACAAAAGAAATTAAGATTTGCACCTGTGACACATATTCAACAAATTTCGCTGCGGTATTAATATTCATTGTTCACTATTAACCAGTATAGATGCTGTAAATAAACACAAATTAAACAAATTAGCACACGTCGTAGTTACAGTACGGTCACAGTTATTCTATGAAGGCTGATACAATTTTCGTCAGATTTCCCCCAATGTTGAAAAGGCTTAGGACACGTTTAATAAGTATTTCATGATGTTGAAGATAATGAAACTGATGATGACTACACAATTTTGAAAGCAGTTAAGAAAAAGTACTGGGCGAGGTAAAACTGTTAACTGTCTGAAAGAAAATGTGTATAAACGTCGCCAATATTTAGATACCAAGTGTATTAACCGTAATATATTCAGAGTTAATATACAATATTCTCATACATTTGTCGGCACAAAGAGCACAACATGGGCGCGAAAGACCTACCAATTTGGTTTTCATAACATAATTAAATCATATATTGTATATTCACTCTGCATAGTCAGATAACCATACTAATGAAATAGCTTAATAGTAATGCGCACTTGTCGTTTTTATAACGTATTTCGATAAGGTTTATCCAGATCTTATATAGGTTAATATCATGACATTGATCAATAATGTTAATGTTATATAAGCAATTAAAGCTATGTATGAATCATTACATGCTTAAGACTCAGATGCAAAACTAATTCACCGATGGTTATTGAACAGGTTATACAATTATCGTCTAGTGACAATGATCTTAATTATTCACATTATTACACATACAGATAATACAAGTAATGCAAAATATTTTACATTGCATGGGATTGGTACGTTTACGCACTTATCTGAGGATGGTGTTGCTGTTTTGATTTCTGTTTTAAAACACATTCGGTGGTATGATACATGATGTACAAAGACAACGTGAGGTTATTCTTTCTAACTAAACTAAAAGCGACTTTTGTGGATACAATAAGATAAGAACATTTTGTATAATTATCGCATTTAGAAATGTATTTTATATACGTTTAATGCAATCATTAAGCAAGTTGAAACTAGTCCAGCATATGTTAGCAATTGAAAGAAGATGGTACTATGTTATGACACATCAAGATATATATAAAATATAAGAAATCTGCTTTCTACAAACAAAAAACAGAACATCTTTTCATTGCGTTTCTACAAAATATCAAAATATTTGTCTTATTGTCCGCTGACAAAAATCACTTGGATAACCATGTGTGAGCTGAAATGGTGTTATTGACCTTAGAGCCTAAAAGGGGCCTCAGGGATGAGTAGATGGCCTTATAATTCGTGATAAGAGGTGAAGTAGTTTGGATGACGAGTTACGTTTAATAAATATGCGTGTCTTTGCAATCACATAATATAATATTGCAGTGCAGAATTTGTCCTGAAATCATAGATATTAATACTTGCTCTTTCTTTTTTCTCTCGTTCTTCATGAAAGAATATAATATATATCACTTTAGACAGCGTGTAGTAAACATTGCTTGTTTGCCTTCCAAAGACAGGGTAGACACATGCAGTTGCACAGACACCATATGTCTTATCTGAACACATACATACACGCTAGATGTAGATTTAACAAATCTAACATAGGAGTTGACTCGTATTTACGTTTCTGAATTTTTACTTTTGTCTTTTCTTTTTCCTAAGGAGATACAATTAACAAAGAGCTGCAATGTCTCCTGCATGCAATAAATCTACATGTTAAGGTAGAATACGCTTGCTAGCAATATAATCACAAGCACGTATGTGCATGGAGGAGTCTAAGACCTTATCGTAGACTCTCGGCACAATAGATTTTAGAGTTCTCCGTCCCTGGTCACATTTTAGGAATTGCAAGATATAAGTGGACAACGTGTGATGTGTAGTCTTAACCGAAGATAAAAGTAAGAATTATAAAATAAAAACCACATGAAATATTTTATCTAGAAACGAAACTAAACGTTATTGCAGTATTATAGTATTTACACGTTATCCAAAAAGGCTGGCATGATAGCAATAAAATATATCCGAAAATATAGGAATTTTTATTTTGTCGCATTTAAATTAAAACATCGTTTAATTTAGCTTGATAGATAGATAGATAGATAGATAGATAGGTATAGAGAGATACACAGATATGTATAAAGCAATTTGATATGCCAATACTATTGGAATATCAAATAATGATCCGCCCATGGCGCAATAATACGAATATAGAAACATTCTTTCAACTGCATGCCTATAGATGAAATTCCAATCATTAATCATGTATGACGTATGAAAAGAACGAAAAAATATTAATAATCTCCGTTTTTAAGTGAATTTAACATGGTACAAAATTTGATCGGAATCTTTTATTTTTTTCAGTTCCATTCTCCCTTATCATGCATAAGGGGCATCCTATTCAGACGTATGAAGTGAAAGAAGAAAACACTTTGGGTTGGACAAAAACCTCAACACTGAACTTATACCAAGTAACCTACAAGAATATGGTTCGTCGTAACGGTATGTTTACAAATTCCTTGGGATCCATCTACATTGTTCATAATAACAATGATGCATGGTTGCAATAGACTACCGACACTATAAGTTAAATGTGACGGTTACGATGCACACACACTGTAACGTATTTAATGCTTTACTGTTGTTGTTGTTATTTCTTAAACCTATTAAAATTTTATAAAATTCGATTATCAATAACTAAATATGAAAATGTCCAAACGATGCTCTCTCTCTCTCTCTCTCTCTCTCTCTCTCTCTGTTGACCGTCGTAACAAGAAAAAGGCAAAATTTCCATGAACATACGATCGTTGGGGATTTTTGCTTGTGTCATGGGACGATCTCTCTTACTTATGTATGATGGCAAAGTTAAGTTAAACCGTCCAAAGGGGAGAGAGAGAGAGAGAGAGAGAGAGAGAGAGAAACAGAGAACAGTATGGTCAGTAGTAATGTTAAGTGAAGCAGAATACTAACTTTGACCAACTGTACCTATATTAAAATGTGTTAATTACCTTTTTGCTGGTTCCTCATTTCGCCAAGTTTCTCTTCAACGCTGATTTCCATATTCCAGTACGTGAATGTCTGAGCATTCAGTGTGTACAAGAAGCAAACGTGTTCCTAGTGTTCTACTTCATTCATAAAACCAATCTGTCATGTTTAAGTCATAAGTGTGTCTTATATTGAATTAATCAATGTGAATACAAATAAAAATTCAAAAAGAAACCAGTCAACCTATCTATTTGCAAATGTGATTGTGAACAACAAGAAAAGAAATAGAACTTTGTAGCGGATATACTCGCATGTATGGGAGGTGCTATTTCACTCGGTCAATACACATTTGCCGTGGTATATATTAACTCAGCTCAAAGGGCATATATGTGAATTTATATATGATATTAATAAAATATATGTATACTATGCACGCTGGATCAATGATACACCAACCATATAAATGTTTCATTAAAAGAAACTCGGCAAGCCTTGTTTTCCTTTTTAATGAAAAATGTATACATCACGTGGTATATCATTGATACAGCGTACATAAAATACATATATCAATAAGTCCTGAATCAATCTATTAAGATAGCCTGATGTGACCCAAGATAGTGTCATTTACATTTGATCCAAACTAGAGAATCGAAAATGCCTCAAACATGAGAAAAATTGATACTTATTGGATGCAAGAACGAATGTTGATGCTTACTCGTTCTTTTCTCGCTCTTTCTTCCTGAAATAATAAAATAAATGTGATATCAGTCACGGTGATGGTAGACGGGGGAGCACATATTTGCAAATGCATTACTTGAGCATCTCTGTATTGTATTTATAATTAATGGATACATAATAAGGAACTGCAAAGTTAATACAGTAAATCTACAACAATGTGCATAAGTATTTTCCAAGACACAAACCAAATAAACATTCAGAGTTTCAATAATTGCCATCATCTCATGAAACTTATGCATTCAATTGCTGGTTTATAAGGCAAATAGAACGGCCGATCATCAAATCTGCACTTTCTATGATTTTAGAGGAAATTAGTATTCTTGAAAGTAATAAGCGTATTTAAATACATACAAAGTTTATATATTCAACACGATGCGACACAGAATAATGCTTATGTCGAATAGGTTGAAGCAAAACAAAAAGACGTGTCAATCAAGCAATAGATCATGGTCCATTTCAGCATATTAGCGAAAATGGACAATTTGTATTTAATTTATATATAATAAATCAATGCATTTTGAGTACGATCTCGTGAGCTTATTATTGAAAAACAAGCCGAAAGAATCAGATTTCTAACAATGCCATATCAAGTTTCCTCACTGTTTTCATAAAGGAAAGTGAGAAAGGCCAAAAGGTAAATTTTGCAATGATGACATTATTGTTACTAATTACGTGCAGGTTGCACGAATTGTATGATTTCGAGATTATGATCCTTAGTACATATTTGAATATCAGAACGAAACGCGAATTGATTGCACTTTTCAAAACGGTGCATCGTACTGTATGTGCCTTTCAGGCAAGTCAGGATACATTAGTCGAGATGAGCTAGACAACATAAAAAGTCAGATTTGTTCTTTGTTTTTGTAAGGCTTAGCTTAACGTTGCATATTTATCGGAGTGCATAAGCATAATACATGGTTATTTGTATGACAACATTATTGCACTAAAGTGTTCAACTTTTCCCATCCATTACGCAAGCGCTGTGAAGTCCCACTTTCGAATCGTGAACATTACTGGGTACACGTGTATATTTCACTCATTACAAGCAATTAAGGCATGACATGGCTAATATATAGTTATAGTTGTATCCCTATACTTTGCATTGCTTATATTCTGCCATACAGTACACAAATAATTCATTCACACATTACCGATGTCTGTTTTTACTATGTCCATTATGAATATTCCACTTGAGGGCCGAAACAAGAATTTATTCTTATCGCACTGTTTCTCCGTAGCTTGCCGGCTCGATCAGAATGTCATAAAACAGATAAAGAAAATTTTTCGTCTCATCCAAGTTCACACATGTGATACATTTATCATGCAAATACGGCTGAATATGTACAAGAGTAAGATAAATATATAGGGCATGGTCTATCATAATATCGGTATTTCCTTCAGATTAAAACTTTCACCGGGATAGGCTGACATTTCAATTCTATGATAACACGTAAGCTTCTTTTGCAAAATGAAAACACAAGGCGGCAGCGAATGATGTTTGGTTGTAGATTAATCGTATGTACAGCCACATTTTTGAAAATCGATAAATGTTGCAAAACTCGGTAATATTTGTTCACCCTTTTATTTACATTACAGGTTATGCAAACATTTTCCCCAACAGTTTTGCCAAGTGGTCCATGCCACAATTGTCCACATATATAATCGAACCCAGGCATACTGAAGACCATTTTCAATTGAAAGGGAAACATAAGTTTTGGACTACATTTTTTAATTACTGGCTTAAAACGAAATGAAACGTGCATTGTTATTTGTTATTTCTGAATTGAACTCTTTCAATTTATGTTAGCTCTTCCTGTGTTACAATAGTTCCTACTTAATAGTGACTATGATGCTCTAGAAAATATAGCTCTTATATTTTGAAGCTATTGATGAAGTGGAACGAAAGAATAAATTCATTTTAATTGACAAACATGTTTCAGTCGCTACAGAAGCTGCGCAATTTATTCAAGTAACAATTTGACCGGATGAAAAATCTAAGAAGCTTGCTGGATAATCTCAGTAATGAGAGCGGACTTATTGTCATTGATGGTATCCAAAAGTGTTGGTCAACGATATATAATCAAGATAATGAGGCTTTTTCCAGAGTCTGATGTATGGGCTCTCGGTATGTTATTTAATTAGTGTTCATGACAGTATCTCTGGAAATATCAACCGGATAATTCAGGCAAAATCCTTTCATACTCTTGTAACTGCAGGGATATATAAAAAAAACAACAGACAAAACAAATTCAAACTCCTCCTTATGTGCTGAAGTACAAATCGAACAAAGTTCCTGACATATTAGAATATTTTAAACAAAAATAATGTAATCGATACTAGCAATATCGTATTGTTATTTATTTAGTACTCAAATATTTAAGAGTTTACTGATGAAAGTCCAAAGGTCTATATAACTATAACCCTATCTATTCTTTATCTGAGATGATGTAAGAGTTACGTCCCTTCGCTGTAATTGTGCAAAAAGCAATGCTTTGCAATGAATTCGCATGCGTCAACAAAATTATTAGTAAACAAATTAGGAATTACATTCTTCCAATTTCATATATGCTTATAATGTTTTGTTTAATAGAAACGATTGTTTAATTGAAATATTTGGAAACGTGACCTTTGCAAGTTAAAGGAATTAACACTGATTGCCTTTTGGAATTCTGAATCCATTTACTTCGACATAAGATTGTACCTGATTACACTTAACTTACATACACATATTACAAAGTTCGTGTGTGTTTATGGGCCATTTAGCATTAAACATATTGTTTCATAATGATATGACGTTGTTGGATTTCTTATTCAAGTTATTGTCATTTACATGAGTATGTGTGTCCCATAGATCTTGCTTTAAAATGCATGAGCTCATAACCTGGAAACAGATGTGAAAACATGCATACTATTTTGAACGTGTATTTGTATAAAATTATTGCGTTCGTGCATTATTTTTAGCCCATATTTCAATCCCGATTTTACTTATTTTACTTACCTTCAAAAAAAGAATTCGGTACAAACATATGATACCTTACAACGGTTGATTAGACCTGCAATTGTGGAAGTGTTCGATTTTTAAAAAAACCTGGTTTAATAAAGAATCTGATTTTGCTGGTGAACATTGCCATTATATGTTTACAGTTTGTTGTGTGATTGTACGAAGTGTTATATCAATAGTTTCCATGCTTTGGAAAATTGTAGAGTACGTCTTGAAAGAGGTAAAGGCAAAAATAGACACAGAAGCGATCGGGGTACAATTCTGTATGTGCACCTGTGTAACAAGTAAAATGTTTTGTGTTAAATTTTACTGCCATGTTGTATTACAAAAACATGCAAATGTTGAGATGACTTCTGACACACATTCATCCTTGCCATAAACCTTTGAATGTAAGTATTCTAAACTCGTCATTTTATTTGCAAGTTCCATCTTGTGCAACGGTAATATTGTTTGTGACATCCTCTCTAGTGTTTTGTGGGTTGGCTGAAATATGTATTAAACTGCAAATTAGAGTAACGTTTTCACAAAATGTTTTCAACGAATCTTATTGTTTGTAATCATGAAGATGGTACATTGTGAATGCAGGGAAATGTAAGTTGTGTTTATGTAATCTATTACAATGAGGATCCGTTATGGTAAGTCGTTAATAATGCTGATTAAGTGTGTATTCTTGTACTTTGGGTTGAGCTATACTTTCTAAACGTTTCTTCCATTTGTTTATCTATGTATAAAATAGTGTTTCCGTGTGTATTTGCATTATAACTTCATGCTCTTGTGTGTAACAATTGCAAGACCTACATTTAAATCTTTAACTTGATAATAAAATAATAATAAAATTGGTACTTGCAAGAGGAATAATTATTAAGAGAATTGTTTTAACATTGTAGCATTCTTCTCAAGAAGCTTATTGTTTTTTTATGTTAAAAACAGCGTAATGATAAATGTAAATGTAAACTTAAAGATTGTTTCTAAATTGCATGAGAAATTACGAATGATACAAGATTTTAATTCAGACTGTTTAAATGATGCCCATTTTCAGATTTATTCTAAACTTTACCTTTGACTGGTGGGATGGTCACGTTCAATAGTTACGTACGGTCCTATATTGACATGTCTTTCAAATGTTAAAAGACTGGTGTGTTCAATGTCGGTTATGACTCTAATTTATTTCATACATATGTAGAGCCTTGTGGAACTACAAGTGTCTTTTCTCAGTGCAAAACCGTATCAGCTACCTGTTTTATACTATTGTCGCATAAAAAGAAAACAGAAAGAAAAATATATATATGTGTGTGTGTGTGTGTGTGTGTGTTACTATGTGAAAGCAGCAAGCTTGTCATCTTGGGGAAAAAAAAATGCATATTCATTGCCATATCTCCTGCTCTCATGATTAACGTCGAAATCAATGAAAGTCAGTGTCCTTTATTATATATTCTCTCACTTTTTAACTACTTCATGTACTTGGATTAAATTTTATCCAGCTTCAAGCTTGATCATGCAGCTTTGCTTGTTTCTAGCAATAAGGTCCAACATGTTGGTAGAGTAGAGAAAGGCAGGAAATGGGCATATAATATGATGCGTAATACTCCCGTCACTTAAAGCCTCGAGGTTGTGTCACAACTCAATATTATGAAGCCATCTTCAACGTCAAATCTGTAGGCACAGTAAGTGGTATTATCTACATGATTACACCCTGAATTTATGTCACACTACCATGAAATAGAGAGTGTTTTATATATGTGCGTCTTGTTACTTTTCTCATAGAATTTTCATCACGTTTAGCTGCATGAATCTATAATGATCCATGGTTCAAAATACTTAAGCGTAAAAGGGAAAAGGATGCACACGCACTGCTTTTCTGAAGATTTCTTTATAAAAAATAACGTTATATTAATTGCAACAGGACACAAAATGTTGGTACCAAAGAACACTCCACATGAACATATTTGTTAAATAGGTTTAACATGACTAGTGTTCCAACCGCTATAGCATCATATAGAGTGAGACATGGCACTTAGAGTAACATACATTATTCATGTTTTACCAGTGCTGCCTTAATTTATGAAGAAGAATAATTTTAGTCTCCATAATAATCATATCAAAAGTTTATATCTCAAAAAATAGTTTATTTGTTTAAACATAATTGGGGCATTTTAGGCAGGTCTTCTGTGCGGTAACTTTAAAGAGCAAACATAAAAACTCTGCTGCAACGAAATCAACACTACATTCTTTAACCTAACCCCAACCCCAATCGCCGAAAAATATCACACTGATTAAGGATTAATCAAATAATTGTTGGACATATTTATATTAGGTCATAATCGACAAACATATGTGTGTATTTTCTCCCCATGATAGTCAGGTAAAATAAATAATTTGCACACCTTCCTTAAGACCACATCGTGTGAGGTTGCCAAGCGTTCAAGAAAAGTTCAACGTAACATGTTTTACTTAATGTTGTTTCCTATAGCCTCCATAACAGCCAACCATTTTTGATATCAACTAAGCAGAAATTCTTTAAGTATTTTCTTTATCATCTATCATGTCAATTTAATTCAAAGTTTACAAATAAAATTAACAAATCCCACATTTTCTACAATAAATATATGTATGGAGACCAGGAAACTGTCCGAGTTTGAACTAACCAATCCTTTGGGGGCGGGGAAGGGGCACCTAAGATCTTCTTTCAAGCCATATTATTTTGTCTCTATTATCTCAACATAGTTAATTCGATTAAACTAATGCTGCTGGAGAAAATATGTTCCTTATCCAAACATTTGAGTAAGATTTATGTTCAAGCTATATGAAGTCTGGTAATTTGTAGCTTTGGGATTAAAATAATAAAGACCCACTCACCCACCCGAAAATTAAATGGGCAATCCTTGAATTTCATGCAACCAGGAGATCAATATCTGAAGCAAATTTAAAGTCCTTTCTATTTTAGGGATAGGGGATTATGAAATCAAAGCAAAATAATGAACTTGCAAATAAAGCAAGAAATCTGTAATATAATAAGCATAACTGTAAAATAAAAGATAGCAAAGCTCATATAGTACAATCTAATTTTAAACAAAATAAACGAGGTTAGAACAAAACAGATAAATGTTAAAAGATACATATGACATACGAATAAAAAAGCAAACTCCAACTGAAATTATGTTATTTAAAACAATTAGATAAATGATAAAATAAAACAAACGAGGCACAATCGAAACAGAAAACTATCAAAAGTAATTACAAAGAAAACGACGATATTTTCGTCCACATAATAAAATCTGGACACATTATTATTTTGATGGTTATTGTATTGTCTAATAATCTTACGGTAGCTCGACGGAAAAGCTTATAGATATTACTAATTACTTGCTGTTCTTCTATCCATGAATAAAATTAATATGTATATGGAAGTGTAAACCTTGGGGATATTCAAACTTAGAAAGAGGATTGCATTTCTCTTCTTTTAGAGAAAAAGTAGATATTTATCAAATAATTGATGAATTAGCAAATATATCCGACATTTTCTTATAGTTTTAATTCTGACAATCTTAGGTCACGTGGTTAGGCTCGAATAAACAGTAACGCAAGAAAGAGTGAAAACAACAAGTTTTAAAAAAATACAATAATTGTTTCCCCTGGAAAAATCAAAAAATAATCCAAGAATACAATTTTATTAGTCCTAATAACAAAATGTTCGACTGAAATCAAATTCGAGCCCCAACGAAGAATCCAAGATGGAAGACGATGACGTATGGTGCAATCTATAGTGTTGAAGTCTATAGTTACTTGTAGAAACAGGAATTATCAATCCGGTTTTGAAGATCAAAATAAATTTCTTATAAGAACTGTCTTTGATTAAGAATCTCACATGAGCACATGTATTTTTCAGCAAAAAAATAATAGAATAAATCCTTCTGAATCCAAGTAATTTGAAATAACTCCAAACAGCACAACATGCAACTTCCAGTTTAACAGCCCAGCGTCTACTGAGAATAATTCTCCAAAACAGAGGTTTCATGGTCTTCAAAAGCGTAAACAAGGCGGTCACGTGATCATGTTCTGGAAGCTCATATAATTATGTAATTATTAAAGGCCGCATATACCCAGTGTGACCCTGAAGAAATCAATCATTGTATTCTAAGAAATAAATAAAAAAAATTGTTTACTTATTAAACACGAAGTCACATCATGACCTCGACAACAACCAATAATTTTAAAATAAAATAGAACTTGTTTACGTGGTCGCTGCTAATGTTTAATTAAGGTCAGGATCTAGATCAACATCTGGTGTTTATACAACAAACAGTCACGTTCAAACTATTTTCTGAAAAAGTATCATCTCTAGTGAAAAATTTACATTAAAGTAGCATGTATTGAAAAATAATTAAAAAATAGAACTGACAAACAACTAAATTGATATTAATTTATATTAAGTTATATATAATTAAATCAAATATACATAACACCAAGTTGCGAATTTCAAGGGAATTACGTTTAGAGAATTAAACAATTAACCTTGCAGAATTGGTACAAAATAAGAACAAAAAACACGCACTTTTTCATTTTGACAACTCTGATGCGCCATGGTCAAATGTTTTGTGCTCTTGGCTCAATATGTGGAATACATCCTTAAATGAAGGAGCGCCCTCTAATCTTTTCGCAAAATACATCAATTGACTATCGCTTTCGTTCATTTGTCAATAATGTTTGCGCATGAGTGTTTTATAACAGTGTTTCTTTATACTCTCTGATATATCTTGTTTAATTTTACGTTAGCTTATCCTGTTTGAGTCATGTTTTGTTTCCTTTTATTCTGTTTATTTTGTTTATCGTTTGCGTGTTTCATTCGTGCTTTGTTTGTGTCCCCTGGCATTTGTTTTGTATTCACCTCGTTTGTTTTGTGTTCAACTCGTTTGTGTTGTGTTCGCCTCGTTTGTTTTGTTTTCATCTCGTTTGCTTAATTTTCACCTCGTTTGTTTTGTTCAAGTATTGTTCCTATTATTTAGATGCCATTATTTTGTTTGTCGTCTGACTGGTTCATTTTTAGTTTACTTTGTTTTCTTTCATTTTTCTCTGTTTCATTTTTGACTCGTTTGTTTTATTGAGTTTCAATGTTTTAATTTTAAATGCCGTTGTTTCTTTTGGCATTTTCGTGTCTCATTCGTGTCACATTGTGTGTTTTATTTTGACATTAGCCTCTTTAGTTAATATTGATCTTAATGTATGAGCTTTAATATTTTTATTTTACAAGCATGATTTTGCATTTTATATTGTCTTATTTTGTTTGAATGTTACTTAGTTTGTTTTTATTTCATATTGTCAGCGGCGATGGCCTTCCATAAAATAATCCTTTACTATAAAATAAAATATTATGAAGGCAATAACATCCTCTCTCAAGCTGTTTACGCCTTAGGTTAACATTTCGATTTGTCACGTGATCATATTACACGGGACTAGATCTATTTTTAGATGAGGATAACCCTTCGTACATCACAGTTTGACTGTCTTTAAATGCGAGTTTTCTGTCTTTTGGATTGAACACATGATTAATTGAAAAATAAATTTTTTTATTCAAATCAATTGGAAATCCAAATAAAAGTAAAATGTTTAAAAATGTATGCAGTACTGTTCCCTTACTAGGTACACAATTGCACATATTGACATTTAGTCGTACTCGGGAGTTATGGAGGACAATTACTGCCATAATTGCGTTCGTGTATTTTATTTATGCGTATGCATTTTCTATTATAATATGATGAATATTCGATCCTACATTATCTTAGTGCATTTTATATTAGTTCCCTGTTGCATAATCCAATTTATATCAAATGTAGAATATAAAAATGAAGAATAGAATATGCATTCTATAGTAATAGAAAATGCATGCATACAATTATGGCGGTAATCCCCCTTTATAGGCAATAGCTGCCGATACACGACTTAAATCCAGATAAAGAAAGAACGAATGTATCCATTATATTGCGGAAGGTAAGCATGGACAAGGTAGCCACAGATCTCCTACTGAACCCACAAACCATAACTAAATTGCATTTTCTAGCAGGAAAAACAAAACGAAAAGCAAAACACTGCTTTGAATGATATTTTTAGCTAAGTTATACCTACGCAGATACCCATACTTTTGAAGCTAACCGTAAATGTTGGTTCATTTATTGTATTTTATTTATAGTAATTGGGTCATTTCATGTACACCACAATTATAACATAAAAATAGTATTTTGGTTCGCTGCCATTGTTTAGCAAGTCGAATTACCTGGATGCAACATCGCAACAGCCTTTCGACCCCCATTATCTCCCCCACATTTTCAAGCAATTACTTTAAGATATTTCCTCTTTTAGTGTAAGATCCCGGTTTTGTGAGGTAATTAGGATGAAAACATTCCTCACTGAAACTGTTTATTTTTTGCACATTATTTTGTGAAAGGCTTTGAAAGATGGAACTTCGTTAACAAGACAGTATTGTAACTAATGATTTTGGGATTTTTTTCTGTTTAATTTGGATGGGATGGGGTGGGGTGGGGGCTAAATGATTGTGTATGTTTTAAGATAACTGTCTTGCTAAATATAAAATACAGGCTTTAGTTTCGTTTTATCTTATAGCTGTAAAGAGAATGAAAAGTAGATAATATGATGTGTTCATTTAATCTTACAAACCGATTAAACATTATGGAGCCATATACATTTGTCATATCGTGTGATGGCCTCTTGTGAAATTATCCACGTTAACAATGAATTGTTTGGTTTGAAACGAATGACAGAATGCGTATGCATGCATTACATGTCATGGTTGTATGAGTACATGAAGTTAAATGGCGTACGAGCACATGAAGTTAAATGGCTGTATGAGTACATGAAGTTAAATGGCTGTATGAGTACATGAAGTTAAATGGCGTACGAGCACATGAAGTTAAATGGCTGTATGAGTACATGAAGTTAAATGGCGTACGAGCACATGATGTTAAATGGCTGTATGAGTACATGAAGTTAAATGGCTGTATGAACACATGAAGTTAAATGGCTGTATGAGTACATGAAGTTAAATGGCTGTATGAGTACATGAAGTTAAAAGGCTGTATGAGCACATGAAGTTAAATGGCCGTATGAGTACATGAAGTTAAATGACTGTATGAGTACATGAAGTTAAATGGCTGTATGAGTACATGAAGTTAAATGGCTGTATGAGCACATGAAGTTAAATGGCTGTATGAGTACATGAAGTTAAATGGCTGTATGAGTACATGAAGTTAAATGACTTTATGAGTACATGAAGTTAAATGGCCGTATGAGTACATGAAATTAAATGGCGTATGAGTACATTAAGTTAAATGACTGTATGAGTACATCAAGTTAAATGGCTGAATGAGTGCATCAAGTTAAATGGCTGCATGAGTACATGTAGTTAAATGACTGTATGAGTACATGAAGTTAAATGACTGTATGAATACTCAAAGTTAAAATGTTATTTGGTGTGTGATTTGGATTTTTACGTAGCTTTAACTATGTTACAGTCATATCGCTACGATGTCTGCAATGTGGCACTTTATAGTGATGTCTAGCACTGGGGCATCATGCCGCAGACATGTAGCATGATGCCCCACCCAGTCACATTATCCTGACACCAGGTCGACCAGTCCTAGCACTAACCTCTTAATGCTGAACGCCAAGCGAGGCAGCTGTTAGTACCATTTTTGTAAGTCTCTCGTATGACTCGGATGGGGATTGAACCCACGAACTGCCGCATCCGAGGCGGACGCCCTAACCACTAGGCAACCGGAGCGGTTTGAAGTTAAAAAGCTGCATTAGTAGATGAAGGTAAAGGGCTATACATGTGCATGCAGTTAAATGGCCGTATTAATACATGAAGTTAAATGGCCGTATGAGTACATGAAGTTAAATGGCCGTATGAGTACATACGTTAAATGGCCGTATGAGTACATAAGTTAAATGACTGAATGAGTACACGAAGTTAAATGGCCGTATGAGTAATGAAGTTAAATGGCCGTATGAGTACATACGTTAAATGGCCGTATGAGTAATGAAGTTAAATGGCCGTATGAGTACATACGTTAAATGGCCGTATGAGTACATAAGTTAAATGACTGAATGAGTACATGTAGTTAGAAAGCTGCATGCGAACATTAAGCTAGATGTTTGTAGGAGTGCATTAAGTTAAATGGCTGTACGAGTACATGATGATAAATTACTGTATGAGTACATGAAGTTAAAACCTAGCCAAACGTATCGACATAAACTCGTACGTTTCGGACCAAACAATGCACCAAATGTTTGTACTTAGTACTATAATCATGGTGTCCATTTATTTCAGGAGGGGTCTGTCCTGCTAATATATTTGACTGATTGTATATAAATTTATATCGAAAGGCCACAATGTGTGTGTGTGTGTGTGTGTGTGTGTGAGAGAGAGAGAGAGAGAGAGAGAGAGTTGATGGTGGAACACTTGTAGGATTGTGGAGTGTTTCAATTCAACCTGTAGCTAACTTGCGGTATGGTCATTAATTTAGAAAAATCAATGTTTAATAATAAACAAAATATCATGAATAATACAGTCGGAGATTACACAGGACCTTCTGTCGAAATGAGAGGGTGAAGTGTGGTTTCTTGACAATTTGTATCATTTGGTTGGAACATTCACATAATTAAAAAAATATAAGACTCTGGAAGAAGAAAGCAAGTATCCACAGCTCAATACTCCGTGATTACAATTAACATTATTTAACCCGCGTCCCTAGTTTCATTCCTATTGGAACTTTTTCTTCAAGCAAGAATATAAACTTCGGATATAATTAGTCGTTCAACTGGAATAACAGGGCGGTAGAAAGATGCAAAAATCAGTCAGAACAATTTATGCTTGCTGTCGTAACAATTGTGGTGCACTTCGCCCGGGGGGGGGGGAGGGGATCAACAAAAGACATCAAAGTGATGTGCATTTCTAAAACAACGTCCGAGATTATTTCACGACTGGACGAAAATGATTAAGAGCTAATCCAATCTATTTCATTCAGCTATTACTGCGCCTTCTGCTATCATAATGGGGCATACATCGGATCGATCTTCAGCCACGTTTTACCAGTTTCATACTTAATGGAGTTTTAAGGGGCTCCGAGTGGCCGAGTGGTCTAAAGCGCTCTTCGTTACGGATCACTGCCATCTCACCTGTCTGCGGCGGTTCGAGTCCAAGATTCACCTAATGTGGGTATGTGAGAAAACTTGCCAGTAGCTCCTCGTGGGTCGGTGGTTCTTTCCGGGGTTTTCGCAGGTTCTACCATTAATACTGGCCGCCATGTATAGCCTATCGTGTGCTGAAAATGGAGTTAAACCCCCACAACAACAACAACAGCAACAAAATGGAGTTTTATGAACTGAAATCTTTCAACAGCACAGAACAAAATTCAAGCTGGAAAGAATTAAAAATGCTACTTCGTGTAATTAAAAATGCATACAAAATCACTCATGTGGAATCTGAAGTATAGTATTCATACACTTAACATGCTTTGTAATACATATTGGCAGATGTAATGACACAGTGTAGAAGGATAGAAAATACAAAACTGAATCGTGCAAGATAGAAGAAGCAACATACAATAATAGAAAGCACGAGCATGAAATTAAAATACAAGTACGCACGTATGGCGGTAATGACCATAACTAGCCAAAATAGAGTGTATGGTTCGAAATATTCACTCTTGTATTACTGTATGTTATTTATGACACAAAACCAAACCATTATCTCCTTATATGGTGTCGCCTAATCTAAAAAGCTTACTCAAAACAAACTCGGTGTATTGATGTTTAGCAAATGCACTATAGGTTCATTCTATTACAGTATATGGACGTACACGTTAGGGCTTGTGAAGTTTTGTTTGCGATATTAAATTCCAGATTTTCTTCATGTAACACTATCGGCTAAACATGGAAATGTGAGGGCAATCATGTATGGCTCATTTCCAAATACTGTCCAAGCTTGTAGAGTAAAATCGATGACAACACAAAATTATGTATTTCATTTAATTAGTGTGCGCTTTGCAGTTCAAGTGAACTAAGGAATATGCGTAAACATTCATTGTTATTTTATCGACAAAATTACGGAAATGTGGAAAGCGTTTATATTATTTCCTAAAACGTGAATATCACAGAATATACAATTAAATCTTCTTTTGCTAACCGTCTTGTACGCTGAGCCTAATGTATGGCACAGTAAAGTACAGACTTCATCAACGAAGTTCAAAATTATATACACAACAACTCAATGTAAGATGTTTGTTTTTAATTTCATTGAGAGTCATTGCTTATTTAGTAAAAGGTAAGAGAAAAGACTTAAAATTATTTAGTACATTATGACTGAAATTTACGAGTAGTGATACTTACGACATCAGTAAAATCTTGCAAGATACCAATCAAGGGAATCAGTTTACTTTCGATGATGTCGGCTGGAGAAAACAGTTTGTTTTCCAAACGTATGGTGGGTGTTGTGTCAGTCTTTAATACTGCTGCAGAAATTAATTGTTCAATATCTGGACCTTTCTTTACTATCTCGATGTCTGTCCCCCGATCTCTTAGACTTTGTGCATTGTCCCTGGTGTTAGAACACGAGCTGAATTCTTCCTGCATATATCTTTTGAAAACTGCGTTTTGCTCTCTAAGGAGGTGGTAAACATTTTTGATTTTTTCTTTAAATTTTGCCGCTTCTTGGTCAATAGCTTTGTGCAGTTGTGAGCACTGGTCGTCAACTGCTTTTAATTCCTCGCGCTCAGCATCATTAATGCTTCTATCAAGCTCCTCTCCCTTTGCTGTGGAAGCCTTGATAAGTCTCAGCTTGTCTGAACATTGATTCAATTTCGTATCAAGGGTCTTTTTCACTTCTGCTGCCACATCAGCTACAGGTTTCGTGGAATGATTTTCATGCTCAACGACTTTGCACATAAAACAAATAGGCACTTTACAATCTTGGCAAACAAGCCTGATTTCATCTTCTGGATGTTGATCACAGAACACACGTTGTCGGATTTTACCTTTCGTTTCAGAATCCAGAGTTCCCAAATCACATAATTTGTGATGCTTACTAACTTTCAATTTTTCGTGGACATAACAACATGACTGGCACAAATTCTCCTCGCAGTCCAAACATCTACTGCATGCAACGTTTTTCGGACCACAAATCTCACAAGGGAATTTCTCACTCGATTCCGTATCGATGTAGAAATTACTTTGAAATCCCGAAAGCCCACTCTCCTGTAGATTTATACTTGTCCTGCATATGGGACAATTAAATCGACCATTGTGAAGGTTAACCTGCACATAATCCTCCAGACACTTGTAACAGAAACTATGGTGACAGGATATTAACTTCGGATTCTTAAAACTATCCATGCAAATACTGCACTCCTGTCGACTTGCCGCCATTTTCGAAGACACTTTCGTTTTGTTCCACCAACAAGGAGATACGTGTATAGCAGGCAAACTTGTTAGCATCACCTGTTGGATGAAAGTTTTATATATTTCAGTGAGTGTCGTAAGTTCAATGATTGCTCCCTAGCTCGGGCCATTTTCCGTCAGGTTTTGAAATAACTACCTGACGGATATCACCGAGCGATGATCCGATCGAGATGAGGGCCTTTAGAGGCAATATTACTTAGGGTGAAAAGTTAACAAGACAAAACGTACTCAACGAAAAAGGTATTAACGTCAAAAACCATAACAAATTATAAATTTACTCAAATTAAATCAAGTCCAAGCAGGGGGAGAGATATAGTGATGTTGTGTAGTATATTACATTTTCCGTGTATTATAATACAATACTTTTCTATAAGTTGTACATAGGCATGATCGGTTCAAGGCTGATTTCACTGATCACCATTATAAATTTATTTCAGAGTCTATGTTGTCCAGTTATATAAGAAACACATTCCGTCAGATGATCTAACGATGTTTGACCTTTCAATAAGTGAAGATCTAATCGATTTTTGATACATTTCATCGATCTGAGTACCAAACATAAGTACAGTTATTTTGTATTTATTTTTGTAATATTTTTTTATATTTTTCATTGTTTTTATTTTATTATTTTATTTTACTTTGTTTGTTTTTGTTTGGCGTCTTTATGGGGGTGTTGTTCGTTTTTTTTTTGGGTGGTATTGTTTGTTGGTTTTCGGGGTATTTGCTGGTGGGAGTTTAGTTTTAAATTTTGACACAAATATCCAATGATGATCAAAACCCTTTGATTCAATTATTTCACAATTCTAAGCTCCACAGTCTGGAGTTCAGCTATGCTCCATACAACCTTGGCACCACTCCAGTGACCTAGTGGTTAGAGCGTCCGCCTCGGATGTCGTGGGTTCGATCCCCGGCTGAGTCATACCAAAGACCTACAAAAATGGTAATAACAGCTGCCTCGCTTGTCGCTCAGCATTACGAGGTTAGTGTTAGGACTGGTCGGCCTAGTGTGAGGATAATGTGACATAATGCTACATGTCTGCGGCATGATGCCCCAGTACTGGACATCTATATAACTGTCACACTGAAAAATTGTCAAAGCTACCTTAAAAATCGAAATCACATCACATCACATCACAGCCTTGGCCAGTTAACATACAGAGTGCAAACTTGCATTTCTCTTGGCAGGGTCAGTTAGGTACAGTCGTGGTTGTAGATGATAGAGTCGAGATTAAAACTAAAGCAGTAAAGTATGATTATATTTCATTAATGAATAATCGAATCCATGGCATACTCCTTGTAATAATATATCAACATGAACATGTTCACAGAGAGAGAGAGAGAGAGAGAGAGAGAGAGAGAGAGAGAGAGAGAGAGAGATGCGAAACATTTTCAAAAACAAAGAACGAAAAAATAATGTAGTTTTGAAATTTTCTCATGCAATAGCTTTAATCTTGGAAACCAACGCGTCAATTTGAAAATCACAATCTGCAAATCTTTAAATTTAAAATGAATGAAAAAAATTCACTGTAATGCATGGTCGTGTTTTATAACAGAAAAATGTGATACAACAGTTTTGATTTACATTAAACCATCTGATATAAAAACAAATCATGATGTTTATATTCAACTAGAAATAGTTATCTTTTTTTTACGAAAACGTTGGTACTTGCATGCACTATTGAAACTATCCATCACAATCCGTTCTAAATAATACCCACACAAATTATTCCTAATTATCATAAGACAATCACTTAAGCAATAAAAAATAAAATCTTAAAATTCCCTGGCAAAATCTCTGTTCAAGCTACCAGAATCCTGTTCCTTTGTTTTATGAAAGTCGAGTTTTAGCATCTTATGGAAATCAATTGGATTTTCATGTGTTCCTGACGATTTAAGCTGATGAAATGAATCGAGTAATCAGTCAAGCTGGCACAAATTTATCATGGTAATTGATGCTTGTATCAATTCACTTTATCTTTTATTTTTGGCTGAATACATTGCAAGGTTAGCATTTCCAAATTTTATATTATAATTTATTTAATAAATCTCAGCAATCGCACACTTTTTAGCTCATGTATATTCTATTTTTATCTCTCTGGAATACATTTTGACTAAATAAATGTACGTATTGGCAGTGACATGTACAGTTTCAGTTTGATTATGTGCCTTTGGCTTAGGTGTGTTTTGACTCAGTATGTTTCGGTCAAGGTACGTTTTGACCTGGCTACGTTTACATTGCAAGTCTTGAAGAAAAAATCTAACGCAAATGTACCATTTAGTCAAATTAGGGTCAATCAATCAAGTTAAGTAAGGGTAAATTAGTCAAGTCAAATTAGGGAAGTTTTCTCAACAATATGATACGTACCATGATATGCTTTGACGTTTTGTGTAATTGAAACAGGGGTGTCTACAGCGGATATAAAGTCCTGTGCAAATGTACTATCCACTCCGTGACCTCGAGTGGTCTAAGGCGCAAGCCTTTACGGATCACTGACATCTCACATTGGGCTGATAAAACAACAGCTCACCCTTGACGATACTGAGTTCGGTTTATATCACATATCGTCCATCAGAATCAACACATATTTGGGGATGCAGGACAGCAACGTGAGGACAGGGTTTGTGGGCCTTGGAAAAATTCTCCAGTAAGCCCCTATGAATAAAAAATATATATATATATATATATATATATATATATATATATATATATATATATATATATATATATATATATATAATTCTTCTCTACGACGTTGGGTTCCCCGACCGTTGTGCGCCCTGGAATTTAGACATAGTTATCCCACCCTGTTCTAGGCCCTGTGTGGGTATATGAGAAACCTTGTCATTAGCTTCCTGTCGGCCGGTGGTACATTCCGAGGTTTACCAGGGTTCTTATACCAGCAGATATCGTATCCGCCATGAGTGGCTTATTCCGACCTGTAATATGTGTAATTCCGACCACCATATATGGATCGTACATACACAACTTTCATCTGTAAAATCGTACATACACAACTTTCATCTGTAAAATCGTACATACACAACTTTCATCTGTAAAATACAAAGATATTGTTTATCTTGAGAGATTAAAATGTTTGGAATTGTTTTTATTTTTTCCTCAGATAGAGAGATAACATATAGAAAGCGATATTGTTATATAGATAATTGTGGATGCTGTTATAGAGATAATTTTGGAGATAATTAACATTTTAGTTTTATTTATATTTATACCCATATTTTTCATTTATTTGTTTTTAATTAAATATTTATTTGTGGGTTTTTTTTGTCTTCAAAGTTCAATACAATCTAATCATAATTCTACATTTTCTTTAATCTTGTGTTCTTGGTCGGAATTGCCCCTTATGGAAAATAACCTGGGATAAATTCGACCATTATACAGAACACTGCATACTATTGTTATTTTTTATGAACATAGTGCAGTTTTTACTTTTTTAGTGAGACAAATTAGTGTTTTAAAGCTATGATAATACAATTATTATGTTATTGAAAGCTATACAAATGTTGGATGATTGATGCCTGACTAGGGTCCTGAATTTTTTTTATTATTTCTTTTTTAATGAATGCCGCTTATATATATATATATATATATATATATATATATATATATATATGTATAGATATGGATGGATGGACGGACGGGTACCGGGCCAGGTCTTCGGTTTCCCGGGTTTGCACTGGCCAGAAATACCCAGCTGGGATTTTCTTTTAACAAAAAGTGATCTTTCCAAATCCACCCTCCCCTCCGTAATAAATCCTCCCACACGGGGAAACAAACCGTAACAAAATAAAAGAATAACGTTTATGGTCGACGAAAATGGGAGTTAAAAAGAGGTGGGGAACCCCGACAAAATGGGAGTGGAGAAACCCACCCCACCAGTGTTTTATTATATGATGTGCATTTATAATTATACATTGTGCATTTTCAATCATATGCTGTGCATGTATTCATATGTAATGTTCATTTGTTACTACAGTTATGTGCTAAAGAAATATGCTATGCAGACTTGATTATGTGATGTGAATGTTTTATTACATGCTTTCCTAACTTAATTATGTTTGGTTTTTTTGCATGCTATTTTAACTTACTATTGTATGCATGTTTTATTAAATGCTTTACAAACTCCTTTACTTGATATGGGTGGTCTATTATATGATATGCAAGCTTTATCATGTGATGTGGATGTTTTATTACATGTTATGCAAACATCAAGTGATGCAGATGTTTTACTACATGCTTCCAAACATTACATGTGGACGTTGTATTACATTCTTTGCTATCATCCTTTTATGGGGATGTTTTATAATGTCCTGTGCAACATTATCATTTGATGTTGATCTGTAAATATATGCCTAGCTTTCTTAATTGCATTTTCCAGTCAATGATTATAGCTGATTTCTACATGTCCCTCTATTGCTTGCAAACCCTTTTAGATAATATTGACTGTCATAATGAAAGACTACAGACAGACTGCATTGAGGATTGCATAGAAAGTATGACATGTCTCTGTCTTAGAACTGTGTGTACTGGTTTGGTCTGCTTCATGTGTCAAAAATGCAGTGCTACAAATGTGATAGACGGACACCCTGTAATTTCATAACTAGTCCTACCTACATGTATACTCAAAGTGGTGAACATTGGCCTGCCCAAAATATCTAATTAATCTGAGAAAACTTCAATTACACTGATAAAATGCAGATACCAGCAAATAACTTATCCATATCCCCAGCCCTTATGAAGATCATTGAATTAACATCTTTCAACAGCTGAAAACATTGTTTAGAAAATGAAGCATGTTACTTTGTAATGGTGAACACTTTGCCCGAGTTCCCTAATATTAGTGTTCTCTTGCCTTTAACATTCCTGTGATTCTACAGACAGTAGGACAAACATACCAGTTTTAAGGCTGCCTACAGCACATACCGTTTTACAGTTGAAACCAATCAGAATTGAAACCTGACATTTTTGTTTTAAAAAGCTGAAGCAACACAAAGAAAAAACACAGTAGTTTTATTCTTTCTATCCACACAATACAGATATCAGACAGAACAAGTCTACTGGGGACCAGACCTATTCAGCAGTTGTTGTGATTGTTTGTGGCAGAGTAATCATGTTAAGGCTAACAACTATACACAACAAGCTCTTATTAGATTACCCTAATGTTGTAATCTAGAGAGTTTATGCCACATGTAGGATGTTTTTCAGGTCTTATAAATATAAAATAATTACTTCAGCAGAAACACTTTAGTAGATATATTTGCTAACTTGATAGGACATCATACAAGCTGATTCAAGTTAAAGTTTATTGAATAATAATTAAGCTGTTCCTTGTGTAACACAAAAATGGCTACATGTGTTACATGGCACCTATGAAGAACATCAAAGTGTAAATAGAAACTGTATAAAGCAAGACATGAATCTGATGCTAACGAACATCAGTACTGCTGATCCAATTAGTAAGGGGATGATTGTTAGAGAAATTGGACTAAAAGCTGATATCAGGACCGAATGGAAAACATTGCTTTACATGAAATAATTTGAAATCTTAAAAAATAAACAAGTGAATTTAATATGATTTTGTTTGTCTTTTCATATTAAAAGTACAGAATTTGCAACATTTTGTAGCAACTAACAATAGAATAGGAACCTTTTAGGGCTCATGGAATTGTAGTAGGGACTTGTAGAATTGGACTCATGGCTTGTGATTTGTTTTAAATGTTGGTGTTTGAATAAATTTCCTACAAGCACTGAAATGGCAAATTAAATAAGGAATGTCCTCTATTTATCCTAGACAAAAGTGAATTTCTGAGCACTAAGGCTTAAAATTGTCTTCTAATCTTACTGAAAATGTCACATAGTGGGGACTTTGATAATGACTTTGCTGAAAGTGCCTTACAATAGGGACTTTGGTACAAACCTTACTAAAAAAGTCTTATAGTTTCCAGGACTTTGACCTAAAGTTACATGCATTAACATTTTCAGCAAATTTGCCAAATCTTGACAATCTGGCAACTGATAGTGGCTCAAAGTAATTTTGGATCAATTTTACCAAGAAAATCCCATTGCTTAAATATTGCTTTCTTTACTGTGAAAGACTATTTAAACCTTTGAAAACCCCATATTGGAAACAACAGGTCTGTAACCAATTTGCATTGTAGCTCACATGAACATTTGAAAAAAAGAGGTTTTCTAACACAGTAGAACTTCGATTATAAGTCAGCGTGTGGTATCGAGACTATGATGTATATGAGAATAGATGGATAATAGAATATGTACATTAAAAGTAGTTTACTTTAGACCAGATCATCAAAAAAAATCATAATATCTACATGTGTACATGTACCTGTTTTTAATATTTTGACATACAATACCATGACAGTTAACAGACAGACGGTCAATCAGGTGCTGGATAATCAAAGTTATACTGTACCATAACAATTGATATTACTCAGGTGCTGGATAATCAAAGTTATACTGTACCATAACAATTGATATTACTCAGGTGCTGGATAATCAAAGTTATACTGTAACCATAACAATTGATATTACTCGGGTGCTGGATAATCAAAGTTATACTGTAACCATAACAATTGATATTACTCAGGTGCTGGATAATCAAAGTTATACTGTAACCATAACAATTGATATTACTCAGGTGCTGGATAATCAAAGTTATACTGTATCATAACAATTGATATTACTCAGGTGCTGGATAATCAAAGTTCTACTGTACCATAACAATTGATATTACTCAGGTGCTGGATAATCAAAGTTCTACTGTAACCATAACAATTGATATTACTCAGGTGCTGGATAATCAAAGTTCTACTGTACCATAACAATTGATATTACTCGGGTGCTGGATAATCAAAGTTCTACTGTAACCATAACAATTGATATTACTCAGGTGCTGGATAATCAAAGTTCTACTGTAACCATAACAATTGATATTACTCAGGTGCTGGTTAATCAAAGTTATACTGTAACCATAACAATTGATATTACTCAGGTGCTGGATAATCAAAGTTATACTGTACCATAACAATTGATATTACTCAATCACTACAAAACTAATTTACAGCCAGAGTCAAGTACCATACCCTGATCCTTAAAGTCCCCACAATAAGAAAACATTTGTAGAGCTAGCAATATACAAACTAACTGTTATCAAGAATTATTTGAAAGTGTCTTCTAGTAAAACTTTGGAAATAACCAAATACACTTACAACATGCACTTTGAATAGAACACTATATTGGGAGTGATACACCCTTGACTCTAGTGAAAACCATACCTGATCCAGTCCCATTACCTGGATGCATCATTTGCATAAATTACATCCAAAATCATGTCTGATAATGTGTAAATGGTCAACAACGATGAACACAAATGTTACATGTAACAAGAAGGTCATGACCTTAATGTCAAAAACATGTTCGTGCTGCATTTTGTGCCTGTGATCTTGACCTCTCAGGGCCAAATACATATGGAGATGTTTTCATAAATAATTCTCTTTGCTTTATAATTACACACCCCCAAAATCCATCATGGGATTAAAGAGAGTGTTCGTGTGTGTCTGATTTGGATTCTTAATATAGCTTTAACAATATTTCAGTCAGTTAGCTACAATGTCTGCAGTGTGGCAGTTTTATAGTGATGTCTAGCACTGGGGCATCATGCTAGAGACATCAACAAATGAAAAACTATAACCAAAACCTAACAGCAGATCTTCCAAGTTCATGACCATAATCTCAAGGTCAATGAATGGATCAGGTAAATCACAGAGTGCAACATCTTTGATTTATGATACATCATATGTTAAAAAACTCAGCCAATCATATGGAGTAGCCCCTTATTAATATGCAAAGTTCCTAGCTCATAATCAAAGCAAATTATATCTTGATAACACAAGCTGTAATATCTCTATGAAATTAAGTCACAAAAATAAGTAAAACTAGGAAGTTTAATAAAATTTAAAAAATAATTTATTTTTGTAGTATACAACAAAGTGAAAATTCAAAGACATATTATTCTGATTCAGAAGTCCCAAGTAATCATAATGATATAATCCATAACGTCTTTGAACAAGTTCTCAATAATCACAATGAAGTGATACACCCTTGATACTAGTGAAAACCATACCTGATCCATTCCCATTACCTGGATGCATCATTTGCATAAATGACAAAACAAACCCAAAAATCATGTCTGATAATGTGTCAGTGGAAAACAACAATGAACAAAAGTGTTAACAAGGTCATGACCTTAATGTCGAAAACATGTTCATGCTGCATTTTGTGACTGTGATCTTGACCTTTCAGGGTCAAATACATATGGAGATGTTTTCATAATTATATTTGCTTTATAATGACTCACCCCCATCAAGGGATTAAAGAGAGTGTTTGTGTGTGTCTGATTAGCTTTAAAATTATTTCAGTCAGTTAGCTACAATGTCTGCAGTGTGGCAGTTTTACAGTGGTCTAACACTGGGTCATCAGGCTAGAGACATCAACAAATGAAATACTATAACCAACACCTGCAAAGGTCCTAGCTTATAACCAAATCAAATTATATCTTGACAATACAAGCTGTAATGACTCTATGAAATCAAGTAACAAAAGGAACTAAAACTAAGAAGTTTAGTAGAATTTATTAAATAATTTATTTGTGTGGAATATAAAGTGAAAATTTGAAGACATATTATTCTGAATCAGAAATCCCAAGTAATCATAATGTTTTAACAGACATACAAAAGTAAAGAATACTTTGAACAAATTCCTATGATACTGAATGTTCTAATACACCATAGTATTGAATGTACTGATATACCAATAGCCATGAATGGTGTGATGTTCCTAATAGTGTTGGTATATCACAATCATATAATCCACAGCGTCTTTGAACAAGTTCTCAATAATCACAATGAAGTGTTTTATACCAAAAGTAAATGAGCACTTAATATTTCCAATGAATAATTTAAATAAAGGATTCCTCTCAAGTTCTATCTGAACACGACTAAAAACTATGATCATAGATTCCCAAAACCTGATATGAAACAGGAATAAATACTTTGTTTACCACATCCTTTATATAAAAACAGTACCCTGACCTATGATGCAATAGTGTGCCCTTGATGTGAATTATTTCAGATGTTAAAATCCATCAAATCTGTAAACAAGGTCAGGTCTTAAACTTAAATTCAAGTAAACATGACAAAAATCAGGTAGACATGACCTTCAAATCATGACAACAGTCAGGTAGGCCAAAAGTTTAACATTAAGTGTCAAATGTTAAGCACACAATATACATTAAATGTACACAACAAAGTCTATGTACTAAGTTTTATAAAATGTCAAGCCAGGTTACTAAGTTAAATTTTTGCTGAATCAGGAATACAGTCACTCAAATTGATAAGCAGTTCAGCCAAGCATGTGCTAAATCACCTTGTTAATCACCTTAATACGCATAGCTCTGGCTCATAATCAAACAACACCTTATTAATACGCATAACTCTCATAATCAAACAACACCTTATTAATACACATAGCTCTGGCTCATAATCAAACAACACCTTATTAATACGCATAGCTCTGGCTCATTTTCAAACAACACCTTATTAATACGCATAGCTCTGGCTCATAATTAATCAACACCTTATAAATACGCATAGCTCTGGCTCATAATCAAACAACACCTTATTAATATGCATAGCTCTGGCTCATAATCAAACAACATTAAAAATCTTGATGATATAAGCCAATTCACCAAGCTAAAAGCTCAACAAATTAGATACAAAATCATAGTGATATTACTAGATCTTGCTCATATCTTTGGTCATCCAGGATTTTCAAGAATTTAACCTACTGATCAAGTCTGATCAAAAATGGATCAGACATAGTCTCTACTGTGGTTAGTGTGAAAACAAGCCCAATCAATTTCATCATTGTCTGTATCTTATTCACAAATGAAACCATCCAAGAATTTAGCAAAATCAGCACATATTAAAAGTTCTGGTAAAATCAGATAAGAAGTAAAGTCTCCAAAATGGTAACAAGCTCAGCCAATCAGATGCAAGTTGTCCTTATAAGCTTGGATGAATTTATCTCATTACAGCCAATTTGATGCAAGTTGTCATCATAAGCATGGATGCATTTATCTCATTACAGCCAATCAGATGCAAGTTGTCATCATAAGCATGGATGAATCTATCTCATTACAGCTAATTTGATGCAAGTTGTCATCATAAGCATGGATGAATTTATCTCATTACAGCCAATCTGATGCAAGTTGTCCTCATAACCATGGATGAATTTCTCTCATTACAGCCAGTTATATGAAAGTTGTCCTCATAAGCATATATGAATTTCTCTCATTACAGCCAATTATACTGGAATTTATCTCATTACAGCCAATTAGATGAAAGTTGTCCTCATAACCATGGATGAATTTCTCTCATTACAGCCAATTTGATGCAAGTTGTCCTCATAAACTTGGATGAATTTATCTCATTACAGCCAATTAGATGGAAGTTGTCCTCATAACCATGGATGAATTTCTCTCATTATAGCCAATTTGATGCAAGTTGTCCTCATAAGCATGGATGCATTTCTCTCATTACAGTCAATTTGATGCAACTTGTCCTCATAACCATAGATGAATTTCTCTCATTACAGCCAGTTAGATGAAAGTTGTCCTCATACTCTTGGATGAATTTATCTCATTACAGCCAATTATATGGAAGTTGTCCTCATAACCATGGATGAATTTCTCTCATTACAACCAATCTGATGCAAGTTGTCCTCGTAAACTTGGATGAATTTATCTCATTACAGCCAATTTGATGCAAGTTGTCCTCATAAGAATAAGCAAATTCCTCTCATTATTGAACCTGACCAAGATGATAATGATATAAGCAAATAGTCCAAGTTTGATCAAAATCTGATTTGAAATATGAACTCATATTGGTAACAAGCAATTCTTGATTGATGGATGACACACAATAAGTGACTTAAGACACACATTAGCCCTCTGGGCCATACGACCACATGAGCTGACTAGTTTCCTTGCTAATTCACTATAATTTTATCCTCAAAAGTAATAATTATTTCATTGATTAATTTCTTTTTCTGATTCTTTCATTTCATTGTTGCTCTTATTTCCTTCTTCAATCAAGCATCTCTTGTATGGAAAATATTTCCCATAAGATGGATTGGCTTGATTTTGTTGAGGGCTAATGCTATTTTTAGAACATTATATGCTGTACATGGCAGTATATTTAGTGGCGGAAAACCCCAGGAAAACTCTAGACAGAACTGCTGATCAACAAAAAAGCTATGGTCAAGCTTTCTCACATAGTCATACCTATGTTGGTCAAGACCTGAACTCACACAGACAGGTTGAGATGTGTGAGTAATCTCTAAAGGTTAGTGGCTTTAACCTCTCAGCCACCAAGCCCAACACCCCACCCCCCAAGATGCAAATTAAATTAATTACCAAACTTAATGCCAAAAGTATATTAAAGACAAAGGGGTGATGGGCACTTAGAACAGGCTTGTGCATATTTTGCTGAATAAGGTGTTTGATGGTGGATTTTTTTATCAAGTCACCATGTCAGTTGGTGTTGGAAGGAATTTATTTAGCATTAATAAAAATTTTGTTCCCTGACAAATATTTTTACTAGTTTATGGTTAATGTTGTTTACTTACATATTCCGACATGTTATCATTTAATCATAATCTGTACAAACTAATCAGCAGATCAGAACCCTATGCGAAAAAGGGTTTTCAACTTGCTTTCTTATCTTGATTCTTTCTTTTTACAAAAGTCTGTCGACATTGTTACATTTAATTCATTTTAAATTTTGTTCAAATTAAATTTGCCTGATTACAATTTATGAAGAAAACATCAGTGTAAATTTCATTCAAAATTTATAGATTTTATTACAATTTCACAAATCTTGACAAAAGCTCTTCTCACAAAAGGTCTCTTTACCACCCACCTGCACTAGGAAATTTCTGATTAAAACACTGGCAATACATAGGTCACATTGCAGTATGTATCATAATACAGGCTAATAATAATGTACAGACATGTTTGATGAGACCTAATTCCAATTTAAATAATGAAATGCCAATATCAGTGGGAGTGTTATTCTTTATCATACAAACCTAAATTACTTACAGTCCTTAAGCAAATGGTCCAGTATTAGAATTGTGTCGGCCAATTTAGTCTTGGCAAAGCAATACAAGATCAGAAGTTACATTTTCTACTCAGAAAGCTAAGACAATTATCAGTTATGCATAAACTGAACAGGACTCCTCTATAATTTTACATAACAGATTAAAACATACTGGAATTGGGCAACCCCAAACAATTATAGCATATTCCAGATCTTTATTACATTTCCATCATTATGGCAATATTTCTAATAATCCAAGCACTTGATGTTTATTTGCCAAGGTTCTCTTTGCTGATCATCCAACAACAATACTGACAGATCATCTCCATCAGAGGCAGAACTTGCAGGTGCTTTTTCCACCAGATCTTTCAGACTCTTTATAAAACACAGAAAGCATATGATCCAGACTCTATTCTAGAATTGGTATTTGACAAAATAGTTTGAATGTTGCTCTGTCGCTGAAATGTATATGGTGAGGCATGCCAGATGTCATATTTGATGCAGTGATCTGTAGTTGAAATCCATATGGTGAGGTATGGCAGATGTCATGTTTGATGTAGTGAGCTGTAGTTGAAATCCATATGGTGAGGTATGCCAGATGTCATATTTGATGCAGTGATCTGAAGTTGAAATTCATATGGTGAGGTATGCCAGATGTCATATTTGATGCAGTGATCTGAAGTTGAAATCCATGTGGTGAGGCATGCCAGATGTCATATTTGATGCAGTGATCTGTCGTTGAAATCCATATGGTGAGGTATGCCAGATGTCATATTTGATGCAGTGATCTGTAGTTGAAATCCATGTGTTGAGGTATGCCAGATGTCATGTTTGATGCAGTGATCTGCAGTTGAAATCCATGTGTTGAGGTATGCCAGATGTCATATTTGATGCAGTGATCTGTAGTTGAAATCCATGTGTTGAGGTATGCCAGATGTCATCTTTGATGCAGTGATCTGCAGTTGAAATCCATGTGGTTAGGTATGCCAGATGTCATCTTTGATGCAGTGATCTGTAGTTGAAATCCATGTGGTGAGGTATGTCATATGTCATATTTGATGCAGTGATCTGTAGTTGAAATCCATATGGTAAGGTACGCCAGATGTCATATCTGATGCAGTGATCTGTGTTATTCTGAGATTAGTTTGTGCTCATTCTAACCCCTTCTGAAGTCTTCTAGTCTTGAGTTTATGACTGGCAAGCAGAAATTCCTCAGTGCCATTCACTGTTATAGGTCATCTGGGTCTAAATCAATTCTAATTCAACATCGTAAAACAGCAGACTTTATGTCATTTGATGGTAAATATAGCTCCATAGCTGTTCAGTTCTAAGACAGTAAACATATCTTTACTGTAATATGACTGTCCATTACTCTTATAAGTTTTAAGAATTTTCCAAACTCTCCAACACTGAATTCACCCTGGATGGCACAAAAGAGGATGCACACCTCTGCACAGATGCAGGACTGTACACTGTGTATTAGCTGTCCCACACCTCACATAAGTAATCAAGTCACTGGATCCATCAGTACAGCCATGTGTGGTGAACCCCCCGCTGTAAAAATAAACAAAGTTATATTATACATCTTAAACATGAAACTGATGTAGTCATCTCAAATAATGTTTGTTGTCTGCTGTTGAATTATGTTTAATTGTATTCTTTATACTTTGCAGAGCTATTGCAATTATGGTATTGATTGAGGGTGATAGGGTTATTGTAACTATGGTGTGAATTAAGGATGATAAGGCTATTGTAATTATGGTGTAGATTAAGTGTGATAGGGCTGTTGTAATTATGGCATGGGTTAGATGTGAGAGGGCTATTGTAATTATGGTATGGTTTAGGTGTGAGAGGGCTACTGTAATTATGTTATGGATTTGGTCTGACAAGGCCATTGAAATTATGGTGTGGATAATGAGAGGGCTATTGTAATTATGATGTGGATAATGTGTGAGACGACTATTGTAATTATGGTGTGGATTATGTGAGAGGGCTACTGTAATTATGGTGTGGATTATGTGTGAGAGGACTACTGTAATAATGGTGTGGATTAGGTGTGAGAGGACTACTGTAATAATGGTGTGGATTAGGTGTGAGAGGGCTATTGTTATTATGGTGTGGATTAGGTGTGAGAAGGCTAAGTAATTTCTCATTCCACTGCATTTTACCTCAAGAACAATTGCTGATGCAAAATCTACACATTAAGCAAACATATTCCAAGACAACAAAAGAAAAGTAATGGACTTACTGAATCACACGTTAGATGCATGTAAATTGAGATATTCTTTAGTTAGACAATGACTGCATGTCCTCATTCATAACTCAAGCCTAGATCTGCTGTCGTATTAAGCAATGGCAGATCTGGGTCTATTAGATCTAAGACTTCAGCTGGACTCAACTTATATGCGAGCATATATGCATGCATGTAATCCTCCTAGCCCAGAGGGTTTTCCTCCCAAGATAAGAGGTGTATCCAGTCCCTCACTAAAATTGCCTGCATGTGCAAAATTATTATTGAAAAATTTATTTGTTATTTTTTTCCACACCTTAATCCCAATGTCATATATTTACGGCAATACTGCCTGTGATCATATGACTGATCTGTTTTAAACAAGAGCCTGATTCAATAATTTGGCCAGATATGGTGTATTCTTCAAGAACAAAAAATAAAATTAGTTTTCCTTAGTTTTGAAACATGTTAGGTCATGAAAGAGCTGACAGTTGTTAATTTGATTACTACTGAACAATAAAACCATTGTCTTCCTTGAGTGTTGTTTTCATTGCACCCTATAAATACACATGTAGCTTAATGCAGGGTATACAGCAGGCAATAGGTGTCTCAAGGTCTATAACTACCATGTATGTACCAAATTCAACTATGACTACCATGTATGTACCAAATTCAACTATAACTACCATGTATGTACCAAATTCAACTATAACTACCATGTATGTACCAAATTCAACTATAACTACCATGCATGTACCAAATTCAACTATAACTACCATGTATGTACCAAATTCAACTATAACTACCATGTATGTACCAAATTCAACTATAACTACCATGCATGTACCAAATTCAACTTTAACTACCATGTATGTACCAAATTCAACTATAATGGTCCATGTATGTACCAAATTCATTTATATTCTCAAGGTCTATAACTACCATGTATGTACCAAATTCAACTATGACTACCATGTATGTACCAAATTCATTTATATTCTCAAGGTCTATAACTACCATGTATGTACCAAATTCAACTATAACTACCATGTATGTACCAAATTCAGCTATAACTACCATGTATGTACCAAATTCAACTATAACTACCATGTATGTACCAAATTCATTTATATTCTCAAGGTCTATAACTACCATGTATGTACCAAATTCAACTATAACTACCATGTATGTACCAAATTCATTTATATTTTCAAGGTCTATAACTACCATGTATGTACCAAATTCATTTATATTCTCAAGGTCTATAACTACCATGTATGTACCAAATTCAACTATAACTACCATGTATGTACCAAATTCAGCTATAACTACCATGTATGTACCAAATTCAACTATAACTACCATGTATGTACCAAATTCATTTATATTCTCAAGGTCTATAACTTCCATGTATGTACCAAATTCAACTATAACTACCATGTATGTACCAAATTCATTTATATTTTCAAGGTCTATAACTACCATGTATGTACCAAATTCATTTATATTCTCAAGGTCGATAACTACCATGTATGTACCAAATTCAACTATAAGTACCATGTATGTACCAAATTCAACTATAACTACCATGTATGTACCAAATTCAACTATAACTACCATGTATGTACCAAATTCAACTATAACTACCATGTTTGTACCAAATTCAACTATAACTACCATGTATGTACCAAATTCATTTATATTTTCAAGGTCTATAACTACCATGTATGTACCAAATTCAACTATAACTACCATGTATGTACCAAATTCAACTATAACTACCATGTATGTACCAAATTCATTTATATTTTCAAGGTCTATAACTAACATGTATGTACCAAATTCATTTATATTCTCAAGGTCGATAACTACCATGTATGTACCAAATTCAACTATAAGTACCATGTATGTACCAAATTCAACTATAACTACCATGTATGTACCAAATTCAACTATGACTACCATGTATGTACCAAATTCAACTATAACTACCATGTATGTACCAAATTCAACTATAACTACCATGTTTGTACCAAATTCAACTATAACTACCATGTATGTACCAAATTCATTTATATTCTCAAGGTCTATAACTACCATGTATGTACCAAATTCAACTATAACTACCATGTATGTACCAAATTCAGCTATAACTACCATGTATGTACCAAATTCAACTATAACTACCATGTATGTACCAAATTCATTTATATTTTCAAGGTCTATAACTACCATGTATGTACCAAATTCATTTATATTCTCAAGGTCTATAACTACCATGTATGTACCAAATTCAACTATAACTACCATGCATGTACCAAATTCAGCTATAACTACCATGTATGTACCAAATTCAACTATAACTACCATGTATGTACCAAATTCATTTATATTCTCAAGGTCTATAACTACCATGTATGTACCAAATTCATTTATATTCTCAAGGTCTATAACTACCATGTATGTATCAAATTCAACTATAACTACCATGTATGTACCAAATTCAACTATAACTACCATGTATGTACCAAATTCATTTATATTTACAAGGTCTATAACTACCATGTATGTACCAAATTCATTTATATTCTCAAGGTCGATAACTACCATGTATGTACCAAATTCAACTATAAGTACCATGTATGTACCAAATGCAACTATAACTACCATGTATGTACCAAATTCAACTATGACTACCATGTATGTACCAAATTCAACTATAACTACCATGTATGTACCAAATTCAACTATGACTACCATGTATGTACCAAATTCAACTATACCATGTATGTACCAAATTCATTTATATTCTCAAGGTCTATAACTACCATGTATGTACCAAATTCAACTATAACTACCATGTATGTACCAAATTCAACTATGACTACCACGTATGTACCAAATTCAACTATAACTACCATGTATGTACCAAATTCAACTATAACTACCATGCATGTACCAAATTCAACTATAACTACCACGTATGTACCAAATTCAACTATAACTACCATGTATGTACCAAATTCAACTATAACTATCTTGTATGTACCAAATTCATTTATATTTTCAAGGTCTATAACTACCATGTATGTACCAAATTCAACTTTAACTACCATGTATGTACCAAATTTAACTATAACTACCATGTATGTACCAAATTCAACTATAACTACCATGCATGTACCAAATTCGTTTATATTCTCAAGGTCTATAACTACCATGTATGTACCAAATTCAACTATAACTACCATGTATGTACCAAATTCAACTATAACTACCATGTATGTACCAAATTCAACTACAACTACCATGTATGTACCAAATTCAACTATAACTACCATGTATGTACCAAATTCAACTATAACTACCATGTATGTACCATAATTCAACTATAACTATCATTGTATGTACCATAATTCAACTATAACTACCATGTATGTACCAAATTCAACTATAACTACCATGTATGTACCAAATTCAACTATAACTACCATGTATGTACTAAATTCATTTATATTTTCAAGGTCTATAACTACCATGTATGTACCAAATTCAACTATAACTACCATGTATGTACCAAATTCAACTATAACTACCATGTATGTACTAAATTCATTTATATTTTCAAGGTCTATAACTACCATGTATGTACTAAATTCATTTATATTTTCAAGGTCTATAACTACCTTGTATGTACCAAATTCATTAATATTTTCAAGGTCTATAACTACCTTGTATGTACCAAATTCATTTATATTTTCAAGGTCTATAACTACCATGTATGTACCAAATTCAACTATAACTACCATGTATGTACTAAATTCATTTATATTTTCAAGGTCTATAACTACCATGTACGTACTAAATTCATTTATATTTTCAAGGTCTATAACTACCTTGTATGTACCAAATTCATTAATATTTTCAAGGTCTATAACTACCTTGTATGTACCAAATTCAACTATAACTACCATGTATGTACCAAATTCAACTATAACTACCATGTATGTACCAAATTCATTTATATTCTCAAGGTCTATAACTACCATGTATGTACTAAATTCATTTATATTTTCAAGGTCTATAACTACCTTGTATGTACCAAATTCATTAATATTTTCAAGGTCTATAACTACCTTGTATGTACCAAAAATTCAACTATAACTACCATGTATGTACCAAATTCAACTATAACTAACATGTATGTACCAAATTCATTTATATTTTCAAGGTCTATAACTACCATGTATGTACCAAATTCAACTATGACTACCATGTATGTACCAAATTCAACTATAACTACCATGTATGTACCAAATTCAACTATAACTACCATCTATGTACCAAATTCATTTATATTTTCAAGGTCTATAACTACCATGTATGTACCAAATTCATTTATATTTTCAAGGTCTATAACTACCATCTATGTACCAAATTCATTTATATTTTCAAGGTCTATAACTACCATGTATGTACCAAATTCATTAATATTTTCAAGGTCTATAACTACCATCTATGTACCAAATTCAACTATAACTACCATGTATATACCAAATTCAACTATAACTACCATGTATGTACCAAATTCATTTATATTCTCAAGGTCTATAACTACCATGTATGTACCAAATTCATTTATATTTTCAAGGTCTATAACTACCATGTATGTACCAAATTCAACTATAACTACCATGTATGTACCAAATTCAACTATAACTACCATGTATGTACCAAATTCAACTATAACTACCATGTATGTACCAAATTCATTTATATTTTCAAGGTCTATAACTACCATGTATGTACCAAATTCATTAATATTTTCAAGGTCTATAACTACCATGTATGTACCAAATTCAACTATAAGTACCATGTATGTACCAAATTCAACTATAACTACCATGTATGTACCAAATTCAACTATGACTACCATGTATGTACCAAATTCATTTATATTTTCAAGGTCTATAACTACCATGTATGTACCAAATTCAACTATGACTACCATGTATGTACTAAATTCATTTATATTTTCAAGGTCTATAACTACCTTGTATGTACCAAATTCATTTATATTTTCAAGGTCTATAACTACCATGTATGTACCAAATTCAACTATAACTACCATGTATGTACCAAATTCATTTATATTTTCAAGGTCTATAACTACCATGTATGTACCAAATTCAACTATAACTACCATGTATGTACCAAATTCAACTATAACTACCATGTATGTACCAAATTCATTTAGATTTTCAAGGTCTATAACTACCATGTATGTACCAAATTCAACTATAACTACCATGTATGTACCAAATTCAACTATAACTACCATGTATGTACCAAATTCATTTATATTCTCAAGGTCTATAACTACCATGTATGTACTAAATTCATTTATATTTTCAAGGTCTATAACTACCTTGTATGTACCAAATTCATTAATATTTTCAAGGTCTATAACTACCTTGTATGTACCAAAAATTCAACTATAACTACCATGTATGTACCAAATTCAACTATAACTAACATGTATGTACCAAATTCATTTATATTTTCAAGGTCTATAACTACCATGTATGTACCAAATTCAACTATGACTACCATGTATGTACCAAATTCAACTATAACTACCATGTATGTACCAAATTCAACTATAACTACCATCTATGTACCAAATTCATTTATATTTTCAAGGTCTAGAACTACCATGTATGTACCAAATTCATTTATATTTTCAAGGTCTATAACTACCATGTATGTACCAAATTCATTTATATTTTCAAGGTCTATAACTACCATCTATGTACCAAATTCATTTATATTTTCAAGGTCTATAACTACCTTGTATGTACCAAATTCATAAATATTTTCAAGGTCTATAACTACCTTGTATGTACCAAATTCATTTATATTCTCAAGGTCTATAACTACCATGTATGTATTAAATTCATTTATATTTTCAAGGTCTATAACTACCATGCATGTACCAAATTCATTTATATTCTCAAGGTCTGCAACTACCATGTATGTACTAAATTCATTTATATTTTCAATCGAGTCCACATTATATCCCATCTTTATTCCTTATGCCGAACTTTCAAGGTAATTCATGTTGTTTACTAATTAATGTTTTTATTTTGATTTAGTTTTCCTTATTTTTTTAACATTGTTCTACTTGGAATATATTTTCAATCTTTGTTTCATTTAATGATGCTAATTCATGTGACTATTTACAGTATAGCATAATGCCAGGTGTTTTACTCATATTGTTTTCTTACTCATGTAAGTTTCTTAACAAGTGATGCCTTTGCACCTGCTGACAAGAGTGTCATAGCTATGAATTTAATGTAATAACAAAGTTTATCAAGAAAAGATCAGAGCAAATGCCAACTTATTATAGAAGTGCACATGTACTTATTAACAAAGTGTAATCTCTCGAGATTACCTACAATGACAACAAAATAGCACTCTAAATAATAATTTTTTAATATGAAACTAAACTGAGTTTATATGGATATAAATATTGTAAATATTTAAATACAGATTATACAATTTAGAAAAGAGTAAGGTATCAAATTACTATTATGAATACAGCCAGATCGGATGGTGACTGAAGCTGATACTCACACTATAAGATGCAAATTGACAATTTTAGTGTACATGTATAATGTACAAATGAATGGTTCCTCTGCCAAAAATTCAATATTAAATACGGAAAAGTTTTAAGTAATTCTTGTTTAATATGGAACAAGTTGACAACTGTATATACAGAGTCCATTAGGACCATATACTTATATATCCCAAGGATTGGCGGCAAACAATTTAACATTTTTGGTGGAGAGTACAGAATTGCATTAACATTGCTACATTCCCATGCTGACACCGAAAGTATATTTTCCATTCTGAGGAAAATTGGTGGCTGTACACAATTAATATAATCCAGACAATGGTCTCCAAGAAATGCTAAAATTGCTTGTGGCACAAATATAATCCAGACAATGGTCTCCAAGAAATGCTAAAATTGTTTGTGGTCCATATAAGGAGAGTATGAATGGCAGGAACATATGTGAAAGGATTGATAGTAGATTATATACATCTTTTAAAATAACAAAATGGAAATGTGTTTGGTAGTTGAAATTTTTTCTCATTTTCACGCTAAAAATCAGGTCGATGAATGTCCTCCCTCTATTAAAGTGACTGTCAAAATTCAAGACCAAATTTTGCCAATCTCCTGATTTGTTCTAATCTGACCTCTCTGTTCCATCACATGTATATGTAATAATTCATGAATGTTTAGCACAAAACTGTGAAGAAATAACTTGTATGTAACTGGCTTTAGTCACAGTGTGAAGAGATGACTTGTATGTAAATAACATTTGTCACACAATGTGAAGAGATGATTTTTATGTAACTAGCATTAGTAACATTATGTAAAGAGATAACTTATATGTAACTAGCATTTGTCACATGGTGTGAAGAGATAATTTATCTGTACCTAGCATTAGTCTAATAGTGGGAAGAGATGGCTTGCATGAAGCTAGCATTAGTCACATAGTGGGAAGAATCATTAATCACACACTGAGAACATATGATTTGCATTTAAGCAAAATAAGGATAAAAATGAATGCCAACATACCTGGAGTTTCATATATTGATCAGTCTGCATGGTATACTCTTCTGAACACAGCAGCTGACCAGTGTCCAGAATATCTTTCTGGGTCCAACCTTTTCAAACTATCTCTAGCACAATGGCACTGACCATGAATTCATCTTGATGCATAGTGACCAGGCTTCATCTACATGAAGAAAGTGAAAAAATAAATGTAAAGTCATTTGATAACAAAGTCTATGGTAATCTGTCTTAAACTCACCTGTATTAAGAAACCACCTGTCTTAAACAACTAATGTTTCAAAGTCCAAAAAATGAAGATATCTAAGAATCTAATCCCTATTAAGAGTCCTCCTATCCTGTGAGTCACTTTTCTCCATAAGTGATTTCTCACAAATGGTTTGACTGTAGAATGCTTGTGTAAACACATCCCCCAGTCCTCAACTTTTTTCACCCCACCCACTCAAAATCTGTGCCACCAGGGTCATGTCACATGTCTAAAAATAGGTCCATGGTCCAAACATAACTGTATATCTGAATTTTTCATTTTAGTCACAGTGTGTGATATGCATGAGTGGATAAAGGGTATGGATCTCAATAATTTATAATCTATGACCATGGGGCTAAGGCATGGGGGGAAGGCATGCATATACCCTGGAAAAGACTGTCATTTTAGTATGATTCATGAATTTGCTCATTAAATGTATATATAGTACTGTTGGGCAAATCTTAAAAACAGATGTTTCAAATAGTGTGAAAGGAATTGTTTTAAAAATCTTGAAAGTCAAGTTTCAATATTTAAAAATTAAATTAAAAATAAAAAAAATATCAAAGCATTACATCTTAATCCTGGCAGACATATTTGCTTTGGTTGCTGATTTTTATCTGCATTATTATAGTACATCATAATCAACAAAAGCTCCTGTTTTTTTTTTTTTGGGGGGGGGTTGCCACATGAGCAAAACCCATAACTGAATGATGTTGTTCTTGTAGGGTTTAATACCATTCTTCAGCACAAGATAGGCTATACATGGTGGCAAGTATAACTGGTGGAGGATGAACCCTGGTAAACCCCGGGAAGAACCACCAACCCACACGAAGCTACTGGCAAGCTTTCTCATGTACCCATGTTAACTGAGCCTTCAGATCGAACCCATGAACCCAAGCAGACAGAGGTGAGATGGCAGTGATCAGGAAAAATTAGTACTTTAGACCACTCGGGACCCCCCACAACTGCACGAGAGTACCAGTTAGCAGATGAGACCAACCATCTAATACTTAATTTTGGGGTTTTGATGAAGACAAATTGAAAATATGGGATTCTCTTTGATCTAATAAATTCTTTTACCTCAAGCATATCAAGATCATTAATTTATTTTCACATAATACAATGAATGTAATGGGATTTTCAGAGGTCTTGCTATGATTTTAAAACTATGAGTTCAGGACTCCTATTTAGGTAAAATTAAGCATCCCACCAGCAACATTTGCAGTTCCATAAGCATACTGGGCCATACCAGAAGTGGCTAAATGTCCAGATAAGAAGAACCTGTGGTTGTCATTGAGTTAAATTTTCCAAATTCTTTACACCAATGACTTACAGCTCTTGTCCGTCCTTTAGAGTAAGACTGAATTTGGTCAATACAAGGAAAGGTCTTATTCCAAACAATGAGCCAGTCATCACCCACTTTCTCATACTTGGTTACTGTTGCATCCGAACTATTAGTTCTAGAAACTTCAGCACTCTTCTGTATCTCATTAAAATCTTTATCAACTTGCCGTTAAACCCAAAATACTTATCCAGATTTGCAAATGGCATTTTGTCTAAAAATCAACATGTCTTGATTTTGAGGTCACACGCACTACTTATTCTGCTACATTAGTAAATGAACACAATGAAAGCTAAATTTGTTAATTTGATGTACTCTTATAATGACCACATGTACATCTCTGGGCCCTTCTGCCTCAGCTTATTTTCCCACCACTCAGCAGCTAGTCAAATTCTTAGGTGTCTGCTTATTTTTCTGACATTTACTAGCATTGTGTACAAAATTGTCCACATGGATTGGATATGGAATTCATACATACTTTTACAGAAATACACATACGGACATTTTTATTATATAGTTGAAGCACTCTTATGGATTTCATTTTATCCATATGGAAATGTTATGGATTTCGTACGTACTCCATATGGAAAATTTCATGGAATATGTTAATTAGTCCACAAGATCTGTAGGTTGTCCATATGGAACAAAAATAAATATCCATATGGAATTTGGCAATAATCCATATGGAATTTGGTAATAGTTCATATGGAATTTGGTAACAGTTCATCCCATACAAAATTTTCCAAACAATCTGCTTCAGATTTCTATTAAACTGTCTAGTGATTCAGAAGAAGAAAAAAGTAGAGACCTACTTGTTGGTCTAGATGCCCAGCTATTGCATCGTGTTATTCTGATGTACTCTTATAAGCCACCCAGCTATTGTGTGCATATGGAGGACTCCTGCATAAGTCTTTTTTCAACAAATTCCATGGACCTTTCCTGACACCCCGCTGCTGGAAAATTACATTGTTTGTTCATTGGAAGGTTGCTGATCTTTACCATTATGGAATACAGCAAGTCATCATAGACATTGAACAATACAATGTTTTTGCTTAGGACCAAGATAAATGAGTGCTAGTAATGAAATATTACACATCATCACTAATGAAGCTAACTTTCAGAGTGGTATATATTTCCAATTAACAAGATGTGTATAATATTCAGTTATCTTGAGTATTCAACGTGGTTATTATGAAGTTTCTTTTGCAAATGATTCTTATTTATTAATCAATCAAGCAGCTCATCTGAGCTATGAAAGAAGACTCAGATATGATGTCAGAATAAGGCTGATATGGTTAATGATGGTCAGAGGTTACTAAAATGACAATGGAAGCCAGATTAGATACGGAGACTTCCTTGGCTTAGACCAAGAAGTAGGTTTATGCTTTTTTTTTTTTCTGACAGCAGAAGATAAAGAAAAAGCACAGACCTACTTATTGGTCTAACCCTGGCTAAGAAACAAAAATGATGTCGCACATATGTGCCGTTTGTTCCTAGCCTGAAAAGTGCATGCAGACCAACTCTTTTGTTAATGAAGTACTAACTTGCAGTTTTCTGAGGTTACCAGAAACAATTAGACAGCCATGGATATGGCAAATAATGTGGAAGGAAGGAATGTTTTTGGAGAAAAAAGCGCATGTTACAAAATCTGTTTGAAACAAATGTGAAGAGGCAGACTAATACCAATAACTAAAATCAGCTCCAACAAACCAGTCTTTGTGGACTGCATTGGTTTTCTAACTCCCCTGGCAAAGAAACAAAAATGATGTTGGATAAATGTAAGTGCTGCATGTTCCTTGTTGGTCTAACCATGGCTAAGAAACAAGTATCCAAAGTGGCCATTACTGATTAGGCACCTGTCTTTGCAAAGGATTTTTATTTACAAATCGATCAACAAGCTCATCTGAGCTATGAAAGAAGCCTTAGATGTGATGTCAGAACATGGCTGATCAGGTAAATGATGGTCAGAGGTTAATGAAATGACAATGGAAGCCAGATTGGATATCGAAACTCCCGGCTTAGACCAACAAGTAGGTCTCAAGTTTTATTTTTATTTTTCTGACAGCGGAATAAAAAAAGAAAGCAGACACCAACTTGTTTGTCTAACCCTGGCTAAGAAACAAAAATGATGTTGCATATGTGCTGCTTGTTCCTGGTCTGCAAAGTGCACTCAAACTAACTCTTGTGTTCATGAAGTACTAATTTGCAGTTTTCTAAGGTTGCAAGACACAAGACAGACATGGATCCTGCACATATTGTGGAAGGAAGGAATTTTTTGGAGAAAAAAGCAAATGTTGCAAAATCTGTTTGAAACAAATGTCAAGTGGCAGACAAATACCAACAACTAAAATCAGCACCAACAAACCAGTCATTCACTTTGTGGACAGAACTAGTTTTGTAAATGGGACAGTAGATACCAATGTGAACGAAATAAAATATGTGAACAAAAGGAGAGATTTATTCAGATTCACCATGTTGTTCATCGAGTCATCTCTTTAGTGCAATACATTATAAACATACAGTAACTGGTCATGACGCTATTGTTTATTTTATACTAAAATAGTTTTTAAAAAATACTGTATTTAGTGTTGTAATGCATACAGTTCTTATTTAATACTTACACTGGAGCCATAGGACTCGCAGGACTATTCCGATATCCCATTTTTGAGTCACGAATCTTTGACTCTTCGTCTTCAAAAACCAGGAAAATCAGAGCTATCACCATTTCTGAGTCAATTATCCAGGACTCTATTTCTTTAAAGGATCTAACTGTATATACTGTTATATCCAAAAGTACAGTTTGCATGTACTAGTCATTGTTTACGGAATTGCTGTCTTCGGAATGCTTATCACATTATTCAAACTTGTAAGCTTTCTAATGACAGCGACTAAGTATGGGAGCAATCATTGTTTAATTACAGGGCTCACTCAGATTTTCAACATTTTCTAACATGAAAATACTAATCGATAAAGTTTCTAATTTGAATATTACAAAATAAAGGGTAATGCATATTATTAGAAAATCATTTTCTATCACTTGAAAATGCCGAGTCTGTCCCAAAACGGCTTGCAGTTTGTTGAGCTTCAACTTGATATATGCCATTTTCCAGATATTGCGCGAAACAACTTGGAATTCTTTATTGTGCACTTTCTTGAGAAAATGACTGGTCGTGAACGTCCGATTTTATCCGATTTAGTTCTGGAAAGACTGATTTAACTGTTGGATAGGTCTTTAAGGAAGCTATTGCATAACATTAATATCTTGCCTCTTGAAATATATTTCACAGCTATGGTGGTTATTGCATGAATTGATTGCAAACCATTTAAATGTAGGAAAGGTCTTGAACTTTCAGATATGATTATTCTTTTTTACTTGTTCAAAATAGTATAACATTTTTAAAATGACCCTTGGAGTCGGGCTAGTTGTTGGCATAGGTGGTTTTTTTTTTTTTTTTTTTTTTGTTTGGGGTGAGTAATATCAATATTTTAAGTATTGTAAGTGAAGATATTAAACTTGGATTGTTAGAAATCATCAAGGTCAGGGCTATGACATATGTAATGGAATCCTGGGTTACAATCTATGGTCACTTGTGTTGTATTTGCATTTCTGTAACCTAAAAAAGTGTTAAACCTGTATTAGCAGTCACCTCTGTATAAATGTGACCTGTCCATATTGCTGGTGTATGTGTTGTAGTTTTTATGTAATACTCTGCTATATGTTTGCATGTGTTTTGTTTGTTTGTATTATAGTTGTCTTTAGTGTGTGTGTGTGTGTGTGTGTGTAACATGTGTTTTAGGTCTGTATGTATTATTACAGTTGTCTTATGCATGTTATGTTGTATGTCTGTCTGTATTATGGTTGTTTTTACGTATTTTTTATTTAATTTATATTTGATTTAATTTGTGTTTGATTTGATTTGATTGTTTGTCACTGGTCTTGGAATCTTTTTATTTTCATTACATGTCAATGTAATGCAATTTTGTTTACAAGGAATTTGATAATTTCCAGAAAATTCAGTTTGACCTGAATTTTTCCTTAGATTATATCTAAATAATAGAAAAACTGTTTATATTTTAGACTTATTTCCTGGCCTTGATTGAGGGTCAAGTAAACAACTTTTTCTTGGAGTAAAATGTCTGCATTATAGTTGTTAAATTAAGCATACTGTGTCACATGTCATGTGACTAATTTATATTTTGTTTTATAAATCAATGTCTTTTTACATTTTACTATATTTTGATCCTATGTACAGTTATTTATAATTATTATTAGTATTATTATGATCATTATATTAGTAGCAATAGTAGTAGTAGCAGCAGTATAGTATCTGGTAGATGCTGTACATGGTTCCTATGCGGTCCTTGTATGTATACCTGAAAAAGTGTCAAACCTTTATTAGCAGTGACCTCTGTACAAATAACACCTGTTCATACCAGACAAATTAACTAAGTCAAATCTCTTTTCTCTTTTACCATATCTACTCACATGCCAGATCCAACAGCAAACTGTACAGACCCTGCTATGCCATGAAATAATGTGCCAGCAGATCTGTGTCTATGCACATTGTTAGGTTTAATCAGTAAGACAAACATAGACCCTGATGTGCCGTAACATAATGTGCCAGCAGATCTCAGTTTATGCAGATTATTAGGTGTAATCCATAATAACTCCAAGTCTTCAGTAAAATTTTGTTGCTTGAAATGTTACTATTTTAAGATATATGGGCCTAAAATCTATTTTCTCCTGCCAGAAACATTTACAAATAGAACATCCGACCATGGAAAAACGACTACACCACACAGAAATGTAATAGTCCTATTGCATTCACAAAATAAAGACTAACTTAACGGTTTTCACAGTAAAGGTCCAATACTGATAATATCTGTAAATAAAAGTTTCTAACTTGTTTGTAGAACAAAATATGGAACAAAATCCACTTCAATGCATTGCAAAATGTGATCTCACCAAATTCCTGAAAAGCAGAGCTAAAATTAAGGAAGACATGGACTTTTTGTGCGGTTTACAGTGAAACCTTGTGTAAAAAACAGCAAAAGGGACAATTCATTTATTTTATTATCATTTTCTTTTCTTTAAAATAAATTAAATAGGATGTTTGATCATGGGGGAAGGCAGCACCTTTGACTATGTGGATTTTCCTGCTAACAAGGAGCTGCTCAGTGAAATAAATATATAAGTGTTTATAAGGACTGTTTACATTCTTGTAACTTAAATGTTTCAGCAATACAAGAAACACTGGATAGTACAAATATAGTAATTATGTGGTCTTTATGGGGATGCTTCACAGATATTATGTACTTTTGACAGAGTGATAGATGTAATGTTACATTGTTTGCATATGCAACATGCATAATGGGGAGCTTTTTGCCATACCGCTATACAGTTTTCATGTAATCTGGCTAAAACTGGCACTGACTTGGTAAATACATCTACTGGATATGCATTTAATCATTAAATGGTTGGTCTGTACCAATTGCTTTATTCCTTGAGATCAACTGTATTGTAGAGTATGCATTGTACCAATTTATTTATTCCTTGAGATCAACTGTATTGTAGAGTATGCATTGTACCAATTTCTTTATTCCTTCAGATCAACTGTATTTTAGAGTATGCATTGTACCAATTTCTTTATTCCTTGAGATCAACTGTATTGTAGAGTATGCATTGTACCAATTACTTTATTCCTTGAGATCAACTGTATTGTAGAGTATGCATTGTACCAATTTATTTATTCCTTGACATCAACTGTATTGTAGAGTGTGCATTTATTCCTTGAGATCAACTGTATTGTAGAGTATGCATTGTACCAATTACTTTATTCCTTGAGATCAACTGTATTGTAGAGTATGCATTGTACCAATTACTTTATTCCTTGAGATCAACTGTATTGTAGAGTTATGCATTGTACCAATTTCTTTATTCCTTGAGATCAACTGTATGTATATTATGAAGTTAGGACTTTTGCATATTAACATGTGTTAGTTTTAAAAAAAAAAAAAACAAGTTTGTGGATACTAAGTATCTATGACACTGCTGGGTGTATAGACTTGGATCTTAATAGATGAATCCATCTTTGGGAGACTTTTCACTACAGGCAACAATAGGTCACAGTGACCTAGTGTTGTGCTTTACCAACATCGCATGAGTTTGGATTATATCATCCCAACACATGTGTGAAAGATTGGATTATGCTGAATTCTTTTTTTTATTATAGATTTAAGTGTCAAATATCAAGATTTTTTGGCAAAATAAGTTTTGTATTTTTATTTAATCCTAATGTTTCACATGTGACAAATATATCCTTATATTTTCACATGGGAAAAAATAAGATTTCCTATCATGCCATGTGAATATTTACTGTATGTGTCTCAAAATTTGTACATGCAACAACAAAAATGAGTACATTGTTAGCTATAACAAATAAATAGAAACTGCCTTACACTGGCTCTGAACCGCTCTGGTGGCCTAGTGGTTAGAGCGTCCACCTCGGATGCGGGAGGTCGTGGGTTCGATCCCTAGCCGAGTCATACCAAAGACTTACAAAAATGGTACTAACAGCTGCCTCGCTTGGCGCTCAGCATTAAGAGGTTAGTGTTAGGACTGGTCGGCCCGGTGTCAGGATAATGTGACTGGGTGGGACATCATGCCACATGTCTGCGGCATGATGCCCCAGTGCTAGACATCACTAAAAACTGCCACACTGCAGACATCGTAGCGATATGACTGAAACATTGTTAAAGCTACGTTAAAAATCCAAATCACACACACACACTGGCTCTGCCAATGTATGTGAGAAAGCTTGCCACAAGCTTCCTGTGGTTAGGTGGGTCATACTGGAGTTTTCACAGGTTCTTCCTCCTCTAGCTATAATGGCTGCCATATGGAGCCTATCTTACAGTTTCTCAAACTCATTAAAACAATTTTCACCTTTATTGGACTTACAAATAGCATCTAGGTCTGCATTGGGGGTATATGTGATTTACAAACACAAATCTAGTTACACAGTGAAATGTTTGCCCTTACTTCTACTATTTTCTTTGATATCAATTGTATTTAAGCACTGATACATCTTATGTCTCATCGAGATTTCTCAGTGGATTTGCTATTAAAATTGTGAAATAAGTTTTTTATTGTAATTTGGACAAAACTGAAATAATATCTATTGTCTAAATTCTACATTATAAGTTAATTTTATATTTTTAAAATTTTTTCCTACAGCAAAGGAAGCAAATTATCCAAAGATCTGTATTTTCTAAAGTTTAAATGTTTTTTTTAGTTTTTTTATCTTAAGCACTTTTCACATTTATTGATGTTGTTTGCTATATATATATATATATATATATATATATTGAGCAATGGAAGATCTCATTTAATGATATTAATTATTTTAAATCATAAAAGAAAAGAGTGAAAAACAAACCCAGAATGTTTTGTAAAATTCAACAAATAATTTCATTTCTTGGAATAGGAAGTGAAAATTTAAAAAGAACTTACAATATTGTGAATTAAATTCCAAATAGTCCTGAAAGGTCCATCACAAATCCAAATGTGTACTTCCAACTTAATTACAGTGGTGTTCAAAATAAATTCTAATATTGAAAGTTTTGATGTGCCTGTAGTCTTATATTTGCTACTGTACCAATTTCCTGGAATGTGGTGATGAGATAACAGTCGTCTGAGGTATCACAATAATAAAATAAAACATGTACTTGACTGAATTCTCTATAAGTCAAAATTAATTATTTAGTCCAAGAAGCATCAATGAGCACTTTGTAATTTTAATTCCAATGAATAATTGAAATCAATCAATCCACCACAACAAAGACTGAACACAACAATAAGACTGACTTCACCTCAGAGGCTAAGGAATGAATGTGTAATGTTTTCAACAAAATATATATATATATATATATATATATATATATATATATATATATATATATATATATAGATAGATAAATAAAGACACAGTAATAGAGCTAGGAAAAATGTTAGTTTCCTTTCAAAAGTATATAAATTGTCCACAAGTTTAGGATTTTCCAAGGAAAACTAATATCCTACACTCAGATTCAAATAAACATGTTTATGTCCAAGAAAAAGTATCTCAGAAACTGTACAATATGTAATTACAGTAGTCAACCATATGCTATAAATGAAAGAAACTGTACAATATGTAATTACAGTAGTCAACTGTATGGTAAAAAATGAAAGATTATGATTGGTTACACTATGTGTAATAATAAATGAACTGGTATGAACAGAGTTTTGTAGCATATCAGCACACTACTGGCCATATATTACCACTTACAAGTTAAGGTTTAAAAATGCCATGATAAAAAGATAAAAAAAGAAACTAGGAAGATACTTTTTTCCAAATAAATGCAAACTTGATGGTCAGCAGGATGAATAACAATATGTTATTATTTGAAATTTCAAATTTTTGTATAAATAGTTTTAAAATAAAGAGCACACATTTTACATTTACCACTAGGTTTACAAAGTCCAAAACATTATGATGGTACATCATAGGGTTTCTTAACTGAGTTCACATCTCAGAACTGAACATAGTTAGTTTTTTAATATGATTTTCTAAATGTTGCCAGACAGAGTCTAAGTCCCTAATTGTGAAAGAAAGGCTAAATCCTGAATTGTGAATCTGATGAAACATGATCAGGTACAGAATTTGTTTTTGATATTAAAGACACCTTTAGACAATATGTGCTGTACCATGACATGGAAATGGATGTTAAGTGCCTTTTAGACAATATTTGCTATACCATGCCATGGAAATGGACATTAAGTGCCTTTTAGACAATATTTGCTATACCATGCCATGGAAATGGACATTAAGTGCCTTTTAGACAATATTTGCTATACCATGCCATGGAAATGGACATTAAGTGCCTTTTAGACAATATTTACTATACCATGCCATGGAAATGGACATTAAGTGCCTTTTAGACAATATTTGCTATACCATTCCATGGAAATGGACGTTAAGTGCCTTTAGACAATATTTGCTATACCATGCCATGGAAATGGACGTTAAGTGCCTTTTAGACTATATTTGCTATACCATGCCATGGAAATGAACGTTAAGTGCCTTTTAGACATTATGTGCTATACCATGCCATGGAAATGGACATTAAGTGCCTTTTAGACAATATGTGCTATACCATTCCATGGAAATGGACATTAAGTGCCTTTTAGACAATATTTGCTATACCATGCCATGGAAATGGACATTAAGTGCCTTTTAGACAATATTTGCTATACCATTTAGACAATATTTGCTATACCATGCCATGGAAATGGACGTTAAGTGCCTTTTAGACAATATTTGCTATACCATGCCATGGAAATGGACATTAAGTGCCTTTTAGACAATATTTGCTATACCATTCCATGGAAATGGACATTAAGTGCCTGTTAGACAATATTTGCTATACCATGCCATGGAAATGGACATTAAGTGCCTTTCCCATGAAGACACCAAGGCTTGACTGGCCTGGACAGGTATCAAACCTTTGGATTACAAATCTAACGCCACCTTGACTCTGTCTGCATGTACACAGTGGGGACAAATGTGCTAGACCAATGGACAAGTGCATTATTGAGGAACAAGTGTGTCAGATGGACAATTACATAATAGGGAACAAGTGTGTTAGACAGATGGACAAAAAGATGGATGAACACTGAAAGAATAAACAGAGAGAATGATGGATGAAAGTATGAATGGCATGTTCCCAGTTTAAAAAAATGAACTGTAACAAGACTGGCATTGAATGAGTACAGATTAAGTAAAAATACTAAAACACAATGTATTCTTATGTTACATGTTTAGGCTCGAATAAACAGTAACACAAGAAAGAGTGAAAACAACAAGCTTACAAAATTTACAATTGTTAATATTGGTCTAATACAGACTTAGTTTATAATTTTTTTCTAATATATAATTTTAATTTTTGTATGCTACAGAGTTTTTAATTTGTTATATTATAGAGTTTATGATTTAGTGTAATACAGAACTTCTGATTTACTCTAATGCATAATTTTTACTTTTATTGTAATATAAAAAATTTATTTAGTATAATGTAGAATTTGTAATTTTTACAATATTACATTTATAATGTTAGTTTAATCTTAAAATTTTAATTTTAGTTAATTGTAGATTGTTATTTTTGTTGATTATATAATTTTTTATTTTATTTCATTCTAATTACAATTTTTAATTTTAGTCTAATATAGAGTTAGAGTGTCTAATTTTAGTTGATTATACTATTTTACAGGTTGTTGAATTTTAGTCTAATATATACATTTTAATTTTAGTCTAATATAGAATTTTTAAATTTAGTCATATATACATACACACACACACACACACACACACACACACACATATATATATATATATATATATATATATATATATATATTAAGTTTAGTCCAATATATGTATATGATTTTTAATATATTATTTTTAAAATTAGTCTATAATCCAATTTTAATCTTCATTTAACATAGAATTTATAATTTAGTGTGATATAGAATTTTCATTTTCTTTCTAAATAGAATTTGTCATTTCATCTAATATAGAATTTTTAATTGTAGTTTAATGTAGCATTTTTAATTTAGTCTAATACAGAATTTTTAATTTAATCTAATGTAGAATTATTAATTTAGTCTAATATAGAATTTTTAATTTAATATAATACAGAATTTCTTATTTTAAGTGTAATATAGAATATACTATTGTAATAAGTTGAATTCCAGTACATGTAAATTATGTTACCAACAAAAAATGGAGAAAAGCTTTCTACAGAAAGTGAACCATGGATTCATCATGGTCTTTTGAGATGGATTCAGCACAGGGATAAATAATCAATGCATATTTTTAGGGGGAGTGTAAAATGCCCATCCCCTTTCTCATGATCTGCCCCTCAGGCTCATGCAATTAGGAAAATTGCATCAAATCAGACTGAGTCTGGAACATTTTAAATACAAGTAAATGATGACTGTCAGTGTCATGATCCATTTTTGATTATATGGTGATTTTGTGACTTGATTTTATTTAATTTAAGATTAATTTAAGAATAATTTTGCGAGGAACGTCATTTAAGTATTTCCTGTTTCTTTGTCTAAACTGGGAATTTTTGGGTTAAAATTGGGAAAATTAACATCTTAGGATTGGGAATGAGGATACCTGTATTTATCAGTCACTGACAAGGAATATCTGTATTTATCAGTCACTGACAAGGAATATCTGTATTTATCAGTCATTGACAAGGAATATCTGTATTTATCAGTCATTGACAAGGAATATCTGTATTTATCAGTCACTGACAAGGAATATCAGTATTTATCAGTCATTGACAAGGAATATCTGTATTTATCAGTCATTGACAAGGAATATCTGTATTTATCAGTCATTGACAAGGAATATCTGTATTTATCAGTCACTGACAAGGAATATCTGTATTTATCAGTCATTGACAAGGAATATCTGTATTTATCAGTCATTGACAAGGAATATCTGTATGTATCAGTCACTGACAAGGAATATCTGTATGTATCAGTCATTGACAAGGAATATCAGTATTTATCAGTCATTGACAAGGAATATCAGTATTTATCAGTCATTGACAAGGAATATCTGTATTTATCATGAGTCACTGACAAGGAATATCTGTATTTATCAGTCACTGACAAGGAATATCTGTATTTATCAGTCACTGAGAAAGAATATCTGTATTTATCAGTCATTGGCAAGGAATATCAGTATTTATCAGTCACTGGCAAGGAATATCTGTATTTATCAGTCACTGACAAGGAATATCTGTATTTATCAGTAATTGACAAGGAATATCTGTATTTATCAGTCATTGACAAGGAATATCTGTATTTATCAATCATTGACAAGGAATATCTGTATTTATCAGTAATTGACAAGGAATATCTGTATTTATCAGCCACTGACAAAGAATATCTGTATTTGTCAGTCACTGGCAAAGAATATCTGTATTTATCAATCACGGACAAGAAATATCTGTATTTATCAGTCATTGACAAGGAATATCTGTATGTATCAGTCATTGACAAGGAATATATGTATTTATCAGTCACTGACAAGGAATATCTGTATTTATCAGTCATTGACAAGGAATATCTGTATTTATCAGCCACTGACAAAGAATATCTGTATTTGTCAGTCACTGACAAAGAATATCTGTATTTATCAATCACGGACAAGAAATATCTGTATTTATCAGTCATTGACAAGGAATATATGTATTTATCAGTCACTGACAAGGAATATCTGTATTTATCAGTCATTGACAAGGAATTTCTGTATTTATCAGCCACTGACAAAGAATATCTGTATTTGTCAGTCACTGACAAAGACTATCTGTATTTATCAATCACGGACAAGAAATATCTGTATTTATCAGTCATTGACAAGGAATATCTGTATGTATCAGTCATTGACAAGGAATATATGTATTTATCAGTCACTGACAAGGAATATCTGTATTTATCAGTCATTGACAAGGAATATCTGTATTTATCAGCCACTGACAAAGAATATCTGTATTTGTCAGTCACTGACAAAGAATATCTGTATTTATCAATCACGGACAAGAAATATCTGTATTTATCAGTCATTGACAAGGAATATCTGTATGTATCAGTCATTGACAAGGAATATATGTATTTATCAGTCACTGACAAGGAATATCTGTATTTATCAGTCATTGACAAGGAATATCTGTATTTATCAGCCACTGACAAAGAATATCTGTATTTGTCAGTCATTGACAAAGAATATCTGTATTTATCAATCACGGACAAGAAATATCTGTATTTATCAGTCACTGACAAGGAATATCTGTATTTATCAGTCATTGACAAGGAATATCTGTATGTACCAGTCATTGACAAGGAATATATGTATTTATCAGTCACTGACAAGGAATATCTGTATTTATCAGTCATTGACAAGGAATAGCTGTATGTATCAGTCATTGACAAGGAATATCTGTATGTACCAGTCATTGACAAGGAATATCTGTATGTACCAGTCATTGACAAGGAATATCTGTATGTACCAGTCATTGACAAGGAATATCTGTATGTACCAGTCATTGACAAGGAATATCTGTATGTACCAGTCATTGACAAGGAATAGCTGTATGTATCAGTCATTGACAAGGAATAGCTGTATGTATCAGTCATTGACAAGGAATATCTGTATGTACCAGTCATTGACAAGGAATATCTGTATGTACCAGTCATTGACAAGGAATATATGTATTTATCAGTCACTGACAAGGAATATCTGTATTTATCAGTCATTGACAAGGAATAGCTGTATGTATCAGTCATTGACAAGGAATATCTGTATGTACCAGTTATTGACAAGGAATATCTGTATGTACCAGTCATTGACAAGGAATATCTGTATGTACCAGTCATTGACAAGGAATATCTGTATGTACCAGTCATTGACAAGGAATATCTGTATGTACCAGTCATTGACAAGGAATAGCTGTATGTATCAGTCATTGACAAGGAATAGCTGTATGTATCAGTCATTGACAAGGAATAGCTGTATGTATCAGTCATTGACAAGGAATAGCTGTATGTACCAGTCATTGACAAGGAATATCTGTATGTACCAGTCATTGACAAGGAATATCTGTATTTTATCAGTCACTGAGAACATTTTCAGTAGATTCAAAGGATTCACTTTTGTCACAACTTTTCAACATAACTAGGTCACAGAATCAAAATAATTTATATCAAAATGTTTCTTACCTTTTACAAATGTAAAAGTTTAAACAGTATTGGTATTGTGAATAGGATTTATAGGGTGGGTGGGTGTGGTATACCCAAATATCTTGCATAGAACCTAATACAGTAAATGAATAGGCTTCATAGGGTGGGTGGTTGTTGTATACACAAATATCATGCATAATACGGTAAACGAATAGCATTCATAGGGTGGATGGGTGTGGTATACCCAAATATCATGCATATAACCTAATACAGTAAGTGTTGTTGTTGTTGTAGGGTTTAGCACCATTTTTCAGCACACGATAGGCTATACATGGTATTAATGGTGAAGGAAGAACTCAGGAAAACCCTGGAGAGAACCACCGACCCATGAGAAGCTACTGGCAAGCTTTCTCACATACCCACATTAGCCAAATCCAAGACTCACACTCATGCTGACCGAGGTGAGATGGCAGTGATCCGTAAAGGAGAGTGATTTAGACCACTCGGCCACTTGGGGCCCCCATACAGTAAGTGAATAGGCTTCATAGGGTGTATGTGTGTGGTATACCCAAATATCATGCATAGAACATAATACAGTAAGTTGGAAAATGCAACATAAATGTACTTTAATAACCTGTCAATGGAATGTGAAACTATAACATGTTTTGATGACAAGGTATTTTAAGAGCTAAAATTGGCCATTTTGATTTTACTTTTTGTGAGCAATAGATGATGACATGTAGAATTTTTATGGTGATCTGATGATACTGTATATGATGGTAAATTTGGGTCTGTGATGTTCGTTGAAATCATAATAACAAATCCTATGCACTATAATAGATTGGTGCATCAAGTGTTGACAGGTTTGGGTCTATGATGCTAATTTGAATTCATAATAGCAAACATATAAACACTACATACACTGATCTACTGGTGCATCAAACAATCATAGTTAAGGTCTATGATGCTAATTTGAAATTATAACAGCAAACATAAACTGATCCACTGATGTATCAAGCAATGGCAGGCAAGGGTCTATGATGTTCATCTGAAATCATAATAACAATACAACACTTTATGCATTGATTTATTGAGCATAAATTATGGCAGGTGTATACTTTTTACAGACAGGTGTAAGCTTTATCCAGGCAGGTATGTTACATGAGGATAGTAATGTATTGACCCATAAAGTATGACAGGTATATACTATATACACAGGGTGTAATCTATATCCAGACAGGTATAGTACCTGAAGATAGTAATGTATTGACCCATAAAGTATGTAGGTGTGTAATCTCTATCCAGACAGGTATGGCAGATGATGACAGTAATACTGTATATCCTTTGGACAATGTATGTACCTGTATAGCAAATTTAGGTCAGTCAAATTTCTTTAACTGCTGTTTTAAAAACTGATACTTGATACAGTACACCCTCAATAGAATACTGCTGATGTGAGTCATGAAAGACGTATGTTTTATATATATATATATATATATATATATATATATATATATATATATATATAAGAAATGTGATCAATAACCACACCTACCCATTACAAAAAGTGACCAACTATTAATGAGGTACTTCATATACATTATAAAGGAACACCGTATAAGTAATGTGTTGTGTTTGTGTATGTATGTATGTATGTATGTGTACATGCATAATACATTGCAATATTCCCTAATTTGTCACCAATTGATGAACAGATGCAGTATATCACACCATTCCCAAACCTGAGACTAAATAATGGTGATAATAGATGAAGCATATCACAATATTTCCAACATGGCACTAAGGGATGGGAATGAATAGATTGGGTGTATCACAGTATTCCCAATGTGAATTTAATCAAGGGATGGGAATGAATAGATTGGGTGTATCACAGTATTCACAATGTGACACTATGGGATGGGAATAAATATGTGTGGTGTATCACAGCATTCGCAATGTGACGGTATGGGATGGAAATAAATAGGTGTGGTATATCACAGTATTCCCAATTGGACACCAAGGGATGGGAATGAATAGATTGGGTGTATTACAGTATTCCCAATGTGACACTAAGGGATGGGAATGAATAGATGGGGTGTATCACATTGTTCCCAGCAAGACACTAAGGGATGGGAATAAATAGATGAGGTGTATCACAGTATTCCCAATGTGACACTAAGGGATGGGAATAAATATGTGTGGTGTATCACAGTATTCCCAATGTGATACTAAGGGATGGGAATGAATAGGTGGGGTGTATTGTAGTATTCTCTACATGACACTAAGGGATGAGAATGAATAGGAGGGGTGAATTGCAGTATTCCCAGTGTGATACTAAAGGATGGGAATGAATAGGTGGGCTGTATCACAATATTCCCAATGTGCAAATAAGTGATGGGAATGAATAGGTGGGGTGTATCACAATATTTCCAGTGTGACAATAAGGGATGGGAATGAATAGATGGGGTGTATCACCCTACTCCCAATGTGACACTAAGGGATGGGAATGAATAGGTGGTATGTATGGCAGTATTCCAAATGTGACACTAAGGGATGGGCATGAATAGGTGGGGTGTATCACAGTATTCCCAATGTGAATTTAACCAAGGGATGGGAATGAATAGATGGGGTGTATCACAGTATTCCCAATGTGACACTAAGGGATGGGAATGAATATGTGGGGTGTATTACAGTATTCCAAATGTGACACTAAGGGATGGGAATGAATAGGTGGTGTGTATCACAGTATTTACAATGTGACTGTGACTAAGAGAGGGGAATAAATAGATGAGGTGTACCACAGTATTCCCATTGTGACACTAACGGATGGGAATTAATAGGTGGGGTGTATCACATTATTCCCAATGTGACACTAAAAAATGGGAATGAATAGGTGGGGTGTATTGCAGTATTCCAAATGTGACACTAAGGGATAGGAATGAATAGGTGGGGTGTATCACAGTATTCCCAATGTGACTGTGATTAAGGGATGGGAATAAATAGATGAGGTGTATCCCAGTATTCCCAATGTGCCACTAAGGGATGAGAATGAATAGGTGGGGTGTATTGCAGTATTCTGAATGTAACACTACAGGATGGGAATGAATAGGTTGTGTGTATCACAGTATTTCCAATGTGACACTAAGGGATTTGAATGATAGGTGGGGTGTATCACAGTATTCCCAATTTGAATGGGACTAAGGGATGGAAGTGAATATATGGGGTGTATCACAGTATTCCCAAACTTGACATTATTTAATCAATAATGGTGATAAATAGATGGAGTATGTCACAATATTTCCAATAGATGAAGTATGTCACAATATTTCCAACTTGACAGTAAAGGATGAGAATGAATGCATTGCATATATCATAATACACCCAAACTTGACACTAAATGTTGGTGATAAATAGATGGAGTATATCACAATACACCCAAACTTGACACTAAATGTTGGTGATAAGTAGATGGAGTATATCACAATACACCCAAACTTGACACTAATGATGGTGATAAATAGATGGAGTATATCACAATACACCCAAACTTGACACTAATGAAGGTGATAAATAGATGGAGTATATCACAATACACCCAGTCTTCACACTAATGATGGTGATAAGTAGATGGAGAATATCACAATACACCCAAACTTGACACTAATGATGGTGATAAATAGATGGAGTATATCACAATACACCCAAACTTGACACTAATGATGGTGATAAATAGATGGAGTATGTCACAATACACCCAAACTTGACACTAATGATGGTGATAAATAGATGGAGTATGTCACAATACACCCAAACTTGACACTAATGATGGTGATAAATAGATGGAGTGTATCACAATACACCCAAACTTGACACTAATGTTGGTGATAAATAGATGGAGTATGTCACAATACACCCAGTCTTCACACTAATGATGGTGATAAGTAGATGGAGAATATCACAATACACCCAAACTTGACACTAATGATGGTGATAAATAGATGGAGTATATCACAATACACCCAAACTTGACACTAATGATGGTGATAAATAGATGGAGTATGTCACAATACACCCAAACTTGACACTAATGATGGTGATAAATAGATGGAGTATATCACAATACACCCAAACTTGACACTAATGATGGTGATAAATAGATGGAGTATATCACAATACACCCAAACTTGACACTAATGATGGTGATAAGTAGATGGAGTATATCACAATACACCCAAACTTGACACTAATGATGGTGATAAATAGATGGAGTATATCACAATACACCCAAACTTGACACTAATGATGGTGATAAATAGATGGAGTATGTCACAATACACCCAAACTTGACACTAATGATGGTGATAAATAGATGGAGTATGTCACAATACACCCAAACTTGACACTAATGATGGTGATACTAATGATGGTGATAAATAGATGGAGTATGTCACAATACACCCAAACTTGACACTAATGATGGTGATAAGTAGATGGAGTATATCACAATACACCCAAACTTCACACAAATAAATGGGCTAGAATCTGCATCCATCACATACACTATGCTTTCCTGCTGTAAATATATACATTATCTCTGGTCCAAAATCATTTTAAAATTGACCATTCAATTTTTTAATACATATGGCATATTTAGTATTTCAGGAAGCTGCCAAGTTTGATAACATCCAAATTTATCTAAATATTGTCAGTTTAATTTATCGGTACATACAACTTAAAACAACAGTTTTAGTTCTTCAAGGGGTTCTGATTTAGTGGGATAAAGCCCCAAATCAATTTGAAGCAATAACTTTGTGTAATAGTACATATGATATTTCAGTACATTTGGAGAACTCAAGTAGAAAAAGGACAACAAATGGTCATTCCATCATACAATCTTAAATCAAGTAAAAGTAAACAGCCAAGGTTTGGGAATTTAATTTCCAGTTATGCAAGACATCATTGCAGACTGATAAACTCTTATCACAACATCCCCTGAAACTTAAAGCAAAACAAGCAGGAGAAAAAGAAACAAACAAGAGATTCAAGTGGGACCATGATTGCTCACTTGAGTGGCATATGTATACTAGCCATTGAAAGCAGTTGACTAAGAAATCTCAGCTAATATGATGCATTCTTTTGAAATTTTTGTCCACATTTATTGATATATACAAATAGTTATTTCATCACTTCTCTACATTAAAGTTAAAATTTCTCTAATAGTAGGGTAATGCCTAGATTAGAGAAAAGTGACAATGTAAATGAGACTATTCATAATAAATCAAAGATTCAGTGTGAAACTGAAATTTATCAATTTAGTATGCAAACCTTGTGTCGTATTATCTATTAAAGAAAGGTATCATGCATAGGACACAATTTAAATCTTGTCTTCTCTCCAGACAATATTTTCATGATCCATTTTTGTATCAAATTTGTGTCAGATACCTGTGTAAAGACAAACATCAGCCATCTCTTCAACATATCTTTGACTGACAGGTAGATAAACTAGAACAAGGCAAAAGTAAACATTAATTGACAATCCTGGATCTTAAGCAATGTTGAACTTTTGTAATTGTTAATGGTGGAAATACAGAATTGTTCTCAGGGTGTGAATCCTCATTACCTGAGGACTGGGACAAGTAATAGTTTTATTTGGCACAATCTGTATATGATCTGACCTATAGGACAAGTTGTTTTTGTAAGCCCTGACAACACAGTCTTTCAGATCAACAATCAGGGGTCGTTACTCCATCAAATAATGAAGTAGTATGCATTCATTTAAGACCTTTTCAATATAAGACTGCATAACAAATTTAGTTGATATCAATAGTACCAATTATAGTCATGTCTCCCAAGGTAGAATGGGGAATTGGAAAGTTAAGATAGGAGATAGTAGGTCAGATAAAGTCAAGATGACTGAATTACAGTATTTATCTGATGACATGCCAAGATTAATAATAGATCCCCAATCTCTCCATTAAAAAAAAAACACAACCTGGTACATATTTACTGATGATATTGTTTTAAATAACAATTCCACCCCAAACTTTTCAGAGTTATTCAGCTGGCTGCTTTGACCACCCCAACCCATTCACAATGTTATTCAGCTGGCTGTCTTGACCACTCCAGCCTGTTCTGACATATTCAGCAGGCTGTCTTTGTCTCCATAACTTATTCACAGAGTTATTCAGCTAGCTGCTTTGACCACCCAAACCCATTCAAGAAGTTATTCAGCTGGCTGTCTTGACCACTCCAACCTATTCACAGAGTTATTCAACTGGTGGCCTTGACTGCACCAACCTATTCAGTTTATTCAACTGGCTGTCTTAACCACCCCAACCTACTCTGACTTATACAGTTGGCTGTCTTCATCTCCATAACTTATTCACATAGTTATTCAGCTATCTGCTTTGACCACCCTAACCCATTCAAGGAGTTATTCAGCTGTCTGTTTTGACTACCCCAACCTATTCACAGAGTTATTCAACTGGATGCCATGATTGCTGCAACCTATTCAGTGTTATTCTGCTGGCTGCCTTGACCACCACAACCTATTCACAGAGTTATTCAGCTGGCTGTTATGACCACCCCAACTTATTCAGAATTATTCAGCTGGCTGCTGTGACCACACCAAGATAGGAAGGCTTATTCAGCTGGCTGTCTTGATCACCCCAACATATTCACAGAGTTATTCAGCTGGCTGCTTTGACCACCCCAACCCTTTGACAGAGTTCTTCAGCTGACTGTCCTGACCAGCCCAACATATTCACATACTTATGTAGCTACTTCCTTGACCACCCAAACTTATGCACAGATTTATTCATCTGAATATCAATGAACGCACCATCCTATTCACAGAGTTCTTCAGCTGACTGTCCTGACCAGCCCAACCTATTCACAGAGATTCTTCAATGAGCTATTACAGCACTGCTCAAACAACTTTAAATTCACCACCTAGACAAAAATGTTAAAATGTGTGGTCACAATAGCTTCAGGAAGTTTTACATGTACTGTGGTTGGATTTAAACATGAAAGATGAAAACATTTATTTACCTGGCATGATAGTTATTTATAGCATTATCAGGTAAGCAGAACTCTCTGTCAAATAAATCTTTGGGGTCTTTCCCTTACAGACAGCAATGAGTGTATATATACTAGACCTTTGGGTTTCCCCTGAAGATCCAAAAGGACTGCTGATGGACTAGTCTTTTGGGTTACCCGTGAAAGTCTGTAAGGACTATAGATGTACTAGCCTTTTGGGTTTCCAATATAAGCATTCTAAGGACTGCAGACAGACTGAGATATCCAGAATACCTATAATCAGAGAGAGCATGAAATCTATTTGCTGAATAAAATCATCTTTTACAAAGACTTCTTGGAAATAATACACAAACTGTACAGACAAAAAGACAGACAGGCAGATGGACATACATACATACATACATACATACATGACCGCTCTGGTGGCCTAGTGGTTAGAGCGTCCGCCTCGGATGCGGGACGTTGTGGGTTCGATCCCAGGCCGAGTCATACCAAAGACTTATAAAAATGGTACTAACAGCTGCCTCGCTTGGCATTCAGCATTAAGAGGTTAGTTTTAGGACTGGTTGGCCCGGTGTCAGGATAATGTGACTGGGTGGGATATCATGCCACATGTCTGCGGCATGATGCCCCAGTGCTAGACATCACTATAAACTGCCACATTGCAGACATCGTAGCGATATGACTGAAAAATTGTTAAAGCTACATTAAAAAAAAAATCAAAATCACAAATCAAAATCACATGCATAAATACATACATACTGTTAAGGCATTAGGTATGATCTTCTGAATTTATAATATATTTTTGTGTAAGATGTTTGATACTATACAGTTATAACTTATATTGTTTAATTTTTTGGTTGATACTATCATAAAATAATATTTATACTTTGCAGTAGAATTCATTCATACAGCTGATCTTGGTGAAATTGAAAACTGAAAGATGTCAAAATGACATGCAAGCATTGATTGTAGATTGCATAAACAAATGTGGGAGATCACTGCAGTTTGAATTATGCTGAAATAATAAGAGTTAATTGTTCTAGGTTGTTCTAGATTTTTTAAATTTGAAACACCATAAAGGACACTAATATAGTGAAGATACATACTTCATGTGGATTTTTAGTACCTGTGCTTAAACATTCATAAGATGTGTTGAGAAAGAAACTGTGATTCATTGATAATATATTCACTGCATATGGTAGGGCAGAGTAGTCATTCATTTAAACAGTCAGTACCTTGTAATTATGTGATTATTATTCAAGGATTTGAATATCTAATTTGTCAGATTATTGTGAAACCTTTCAGGATTCAGTGATACTGTATTCTCATGGGATTACATTTAGGCAACAACATTTTGGATTAAAAATGGACTGAGATATCATTATTGCCTATAATGAGAGAGAGCATTAAATCTATTTGCTGAATAAAATCTTCTTTTACAAAGACTTCTTGGAAATAATACACAAACTGTACAGACAGACAGATGGACATACATACATGCATGCATGCATGCATACATACATACATACATACTGATAAGGAATTAGGTATGTTCTTCTGAATTTATAATACAATTTTTGTGAAAGATATTTGAGACTATACATTACAATTTTTATTGTTTAATTCATAGGTTAATACTATCATAAAATTATATTTATATATATATATATATATATATATATATATATATATATATATATATATATATACTTTGCAGTAGAATTCATTAATACAGCTGATCTTGGTGAAATTGAAAACTGAAAGATGTCAAAATGACATGCAAGCATTGATTGTAGATTGCATAAACATATTTGGGAGGTCACTACAATGACCCTGACACACATCTCTAGCATTTGATTGGTTCACTGAGATTGAAAGGTCAGAATAGGGATGCTTATGTCTTTGACCAGTTTGAATTATGCTGAAATAATAAGAGTTAATTGTTCTTGGTTGTTCTAGATTTTTTTAATTTGAAACACCAAAAAGGACACTAATATAGTGATGATACAAGCTTCATATGGATTTTTATGTAGTTGTGCTTAGGCATTCATCAGATGTGTTCAGAGAGAAACTGTGATTCATTGATAATATATTCACTGCATAGAATAGGGCAGAGTAGTCATTCATTTAAACAGTCATTAACTTGGAATTATGTGATTATTATATTCAAGGATTTGAATATCTAATTTCTGTCAGATTATTGTGAAACCTTTCAGGATTCAGTGATACTGTATTCTCATGGGATTACATTTAAGCAACAACATTTTGGATTAAACATTCTGTTCAATTCAGTAATTTTATCAAGGTAACACACAAACACTATACAGGCTATAATCAGGTTATATTCAGTAATTTTATTAAGGTAACACACAAACACTATACAAGCTATATTCAGGTTATATTCAGTAATTTTATCAAGGTAACACACAAGCACTATACAAGCTTAATTCAGGTTATATTCAGTAATTTTATTAAGGTAACACACAAACACTATACAAGCTATATTCAGGTTATATTCAGTAATTTTATCAAGGTAACACACAAGCACTATACAAGCTTAATTCAGGTTATATTCAGTAATTTTATTAAGGTAACACACAAACACTATACAAGCTATATTCAGGTTATATTCAGTAATTTTATCAAGGTAACACACAAGCACTATACAGGCTATATTCAGGTTATATTCAGTAATTTTATTAAGGTAACACACACACACTATACAAGCTTTATTCAGGTTACCATGCAAAATTTCCATACTGATAGAACATTTCAAGATTTTAAGGATCATTAGGATTTCATACTAAGTTATTTTAATTCTTTCCCTTTGTTTGATTAGTATGTTTTATTTAAATCAATTTATATTTTAGAAACTTGAATGCTTGTTGGATTGCCTTGTTCTGTCAATTAAGTTTAATCCCCTAGACTTCACAATACCTACCTACCTATCTACCTATCTTCCTACAGCACATACCTACCTACCTACCTACCTACTACCTACCTACCTACCTACATATGATATCCACCAGAGTGAATATGGTATACGGTTGTACATTGAAAAAGATAGTTGTTTGTGATTTGGATTTGATAATGTTTCAATCATATCATATGATATCCTCATTGTGGCAATTTATAGTGATGCCTCACACTGGGGACATCATGTGACAGTCACATTGTCCTGTCACCAGGCCAACCAGTCCTAACACTTACCTCATAATGTTGGACACCAAGTGAGACAACTGCTAATGCCATTTTTATTAGTCTTTAGTATGACTGGGATTCAAACCCATGACCTCCCTCATCCAAGTCAGATGTTGACTATTCTAACCATTTAGGCCACTGGAGTGGTCAGAAACAGAAGGGACAAACTCTGTGATCAAGACTGTGGTATAATGAACTGTCTTGTATGCTTAATGTACAATCTGTAATTTAGCAATCAATCCATGGTTTAACATCTCAGTCTGACAGCTAGTCTAATTCAACAGCTTTGCAGGAAACTAAATTTACATTCATAAAAGGCTGTTATGAAAGTCACTGATCAATTGATTTGTTTCCAGCCACCTCCTCCATTTTTTATAGCAACAATAGTCTTCATAAATTGACTCATGCAAGGTTACTTGTCTTCAGGGATTCCTACATCTCCATTAAGACCATTTCATATGTCATTCAAATTGTTAGATCAAACATTCCACTGCTTCATTTTATTTGTGATGTCAGCTTATTGTCAGAATATTAAAACTGCCAGGTAATGACTTACCTCATAATTGCACAGATGTACAACATCCAACTAGATGCATTTGCACATAGCAACATCTTGTATACAAGCTATGTAAAAGCATGACAACTTTCCTGTGACAAAAATGGGAGCCACCATGGCTCAGTGGTTAATGTACAGAACTCATGACCAAAAATGTCCTGGTTTGAATCCAACCACTGGAGCAGCCTGGGTCAGTTACTGTTGTGTGTCATGTACATGGCACTTTACTCCAACTGGCTCAATACTAAATAACTTAGTTGTGTTGTTGTGTCATAAAGCTCTAGTCTTAAGGAAACCTGAATAGTTTATTTCATTACTAAATCAGTGGAAAATGAATAAGAAAAAATGCTTGATATAGACTGATATTCACTGTCATTTTATGTTGATATCCTAAGGTGTATATTTTCTAAACTTTCAATACTATTTTTTAATTTTTATTTTAAGCACCGGTCACACTTATCAACTTTGTCTGCTATAGGATATATATTCCATTTGTCTTAAAAATATAAGTATGCTTGTAAAGACACTCTTGTTAAAATGTTGTGTGAAGGGGTTATTTTTATAAATAAATCTTGAAATATTATTATGAATATTAATGTGAAACAAATTTACATGACCTAGCCAGGTATGAGTGTGGTCATAGAGAATAAAGACCTAGCCAGGTATGAGTCTGGTAATAAAAAATAAAGACCTAGCCAAGTATGAGTCTCATAATACAGAATAAAAATACTTTTTGTAAGGGAAAAAACTACAGGAATCAAGCAAAAGCATTTGCCTCCCTTCTGTCAGAGTATGATTTCACCACCCCATATGGATTTTTTAAATAAACTATAGTCATTGCATGTGATTTAGATTGAGACACTGTACAACGTATAATTATTTGTTATTTACAGGGCCAGATCAGGTCAAGTGTTGAGAGTTTAACAGATTATCAGCACAATAAGGGATATATTGTACCACTTATAAGTTCCATAATGCAAAGATTTGAAAATATAACATAACAGTTAGGAAGCTAAAGTATTCAGTATAATGCAAAATTGATGACCTGCTGGATTAAAATAATATGCAAATTTTGTCAAATTATTTAAAAGTTATAAATATAAAAGTTTAGGTTTTCATGAAAGCTTTTAAATAATGAGGCAAATTTTTTATATACACCTCCATGTTTTAAAAAGTCCTCAAAAATTCTGATGGTACATAACAGGGTTTTTAAACTGAGTTTGCATCTCGAAACTACACAGTGATTTTCCAAATGGGAATTTCTAAATGTTTCAAAGACTAAATCCTTGACTATGGATCTGATGCAGCATCTTTAAGTGCATAATGAATGTATATCAAATGCATAATGAATACATAATGAATGCATAATGAATGCATAACAAATGCATAATGAATGCATAATGAATACATAATGAATGCATAATGAATGCATAACAAATGCATAATGAATACATAATGAATGCATAATGAATACATAATGAATGCATAATGAATACATAATGAATGCATAACAAATGCATAATGAATACATAATGAATGCATAACAAATGCATAATGAATGCATAATGTATGCATAACAAATGCATAATGAATACATAATGAATGCATAATGAATACATAATGAATGCATAATGTAGGGAAATATTTTGTTTGAGTATAACATCACCTTTAACACATTATTTGCTATATCATGCCTGTGGAAATGGGAGTTATGCTCTTTTCTCAAATACACATTGAGGCAGTCCACCTGGGCTAGTCTGGGTAGGTATCAAACCCACCACCTTTGGATTACAAGACTAACACTCTACCAAATGAGATATGTCTTCAAAACAGAGTGGGGAAAAATGTGTTAGAGAGAAAAGTACTGAGTGGGGTAAGAGTGTTGGATGGACAAGTACCAAGTGGGAAAAAATGTGTCAAACAGATGGATGAGTCCTAAGTGGCGAACATATTTTTATGGACAAGTGTACAGAGTGGGGAAAACATGTGGTTGACAGATGTAAAAATACAGTATAGGGAACAAGTGTGCTAGAAAGATGGACAAGTACAGAGGAGGGAAAAAGTGTGTTAGATGGACAAGTACAGATTGGGGAACAAGTGTGTAATAGATAATTCGACAAGTACAGATTGGGGAACAGTATTGCTAGACATATGGATAGGTACAAAGTAGGGAAAATTTGTGTTAGATGGACAAGTACATAGTGGGGGACAAGTGTGTTAGACAGACCAACACATACATAGTAGGGGACAAGTTGTTAGGGAAATCGACAAATACATAGTGGGGGACAAGTGTGTTAGACAGACCGACAAGTACATAGTGGGGGACAAGTGTGTTAGACAGACTGACAAGTACATAGTGGGGGACAAGTGTGTTTGACAGACTGTCAAGTACATAGTGGGAAACAAGTGTGTTAGACAGACCAACAAGTACATAGTGGGGGACAAGTGTGTTAGACAGACCGACAAGTACATAGTGGGGGACAAGTGTGTTAGGGAGATCGACATATAGATGGATGAACACTGAATGAATAAATAGAGAGACTGAGGAATGGAAATACAAATAGCATGTCACCTGTTTTTTGAAACAAAATGGACTGTAACAACACTGAAGCTGAATGGGTAAGGAATAATGAAAACAAGGAATACAATGTATGCACATGAATTGTTTATGATAAGAAAGTATAAAAGTCTCTACAAAACCATAACTTTTAATGCAACAATGAAATGGAAAAAAAATATAATAGTAAATGCAAATAAACAACAAAAAAGCTCAAAAATCTATTAGGAATTCAAACTTAAAACTTGAAATGCATTGCTTTACACACCATGATATTAACACATTCATATGGTTACATCCTTCCATGAATATATGCAAAAGTTCACCAGATTATATGATACTGATGTTGTCATATACAAATAATGAGTTTTGTATTCACCATATCATGAGCAATTATTTAATAAAGAATATGTGTTGTTCATGTAACCTTGTGCATTGTCAACTTTGTAATTTCACAGTTCAAGATGCCACATACACAGTTCAGAATTCACATCTTTTGAACAAACTATATTTCAGCTCTTCCATTCTCTTTCTGGTAATGCTACTTTGTTGCTATGTTGCCAACTACATTTACTTGCTACTGAATGTGTTGCAGTGTTGCATTGTTGTCAACCATGTTGCCCTACTGCAAACTATATTTGTTTCCAACAAGGTTGCCCTGTTGCCAGCTATGAGGCTATACTGCCACTCACAATGCCCTTTTTCATATTCAGTGCCCATGCTGCCAGGTACATTGCCCCTTTTCCTATTCAATGCCCATGCTGCCAGGTACATTGTCCTTTTTCCTATTCCATTCCCATGCTGCAAGATGCATTGCCCTTTTTCATATTCAATGTCCATGCTGCCAGATACAATGCCCTTTTTCCTATTCAAAACCCACACTGCCAGATATGGTGCCCTTTTTATATTCAATGCCCATGCTTCCAGATACATTGCCCTTTTTCCTCTTCAATGCCCATGCTGCCACTCACTTTGCCCTTTTGCTTGCTAACTGTTGCCATACTGCCAGCTACAAATAAACCACACTGATTAGTACTGGTATCTTATATTGAATAAAGGTTTAAGCCAAAAATTAAATTTCTATGCCAGATCAGTCATAGACTTAATATAAATGAAAAAAACACTTACAATTATTGATAAAAGCCATTTAAATACACACTTACAATTTTTTTGGAAAAAAAGCAATTTACATAAACACTTACAATTATTGATGTGATGTGATGTGATGTGATTTTTATTTTTAACGTAGCTTTAACAATTTTTCAGTCATATCGCTACGATGTCTGCAATGTGGCAGTTTATAGTGATGTCTAGCACTGGGGCATCATGCCGCAGACATGTAGCATGATGTCCCACCCAGTCAGATTATACTGACACCAGGCCGACCAGTCCTAACACTAACCTCTTAATGCCGAACGCCAAGCGAGGCAGCTGTTAGTACCATTTTTTGAAGTCTCTGGTATGACTCGGCCGGAGATCGAACCCACGACCTCCCGCATCCGAGGTGGATGCTCTAACCACTAGGCCACCAGAGAGGTCTACAATTATTGAAAAATGCCATTTAAAAAAACACAGTTATTGAAAAAAGCCATTTAAATACACACTTACAATTATTGATTGAAGCCATTTCAAGAAACACAATTATTGATAAAAGCCATTTAAATAAACACTTACAATTATTGATAAAAGGCATTTAAACACTAACAATTATTGAAAAAAGCCATTTAAATAAATATTACATTGAACTTTCTACTTCAGTATAATGTTAAATTATAAGTTATTCTAATATATCCCTAACTCTCTATAATAATAATAATAATAATAATAATAATGAGGACTTTGTGCTTTACAACGTTAGGCAACAAGACAACCCCATAAGATACAAAACATATAATGATATGATTACAAACACAAACACCATGAAATTAGAAAAGACAGAAAAAACATGCTCAGAATATTTAAGATAGGAAACATTATTAGGTCTTTAAGTTTGTACTTGCAGTCGAAATAAGTGAGTTTTGAGAGCACTCTGGAATGCGATCACTGTGTCTTTGTGTCTAAGTTCAGTGGGCAATTCATTCCACGTTGCTGGGCCCTGTCATGCAAAAGAATGCTGTCTATATGACTTTGTTTTCATAGTGGGAATAATGAGTATACAACTGTCAGAAGAGGAGCATAAATATCTTGCTTGTGTTTACACATCGGTGAGGTCTGATAGGTATGTTGGACTAGAGTCCATCAGTGATACATAACACAGAGTACAAATTTTGTGTTTGATTCTGGATCGAATGGATAGCCAGTGTAGGGTACAGAGAAGCGGGTGTGTGTCAGTAACATCTGGATGATATCAGTCTGACATAATAAAAAGGCATACATCTGGATGATATCAGTTTGACACAATAAAAAGGCATACAACTGGATCATATCAGTTTGACATAATGAAAAGGCATACATCTGGATGATATCAGTTTGACATAATGAAAAGGCATACAACTGGATGATATCAGTTTGACATAATGAAAAGGCATACAACTGGATCATATCAGTTTGACACAATAAAAAGGCATACATCTGGATCATATCAGTTTGACACAATAAAAAGGCATACATCTGGATCATATCAGTTTGACACAATAAAAAGGCATACATCTGGATCATATCAGTTTGACACAATAAAAAGGCATACATCTGGATGATATCAGTTTGAGATACAGAGAGATACTAAAGTGCTGACAAGCTCAACCAATCAGATACAAAATCACCTCATTAGTATGCATTAACATTGCTCTTAATTGTGTTCATCCAAGATATTGTTTATTCAAGGCTATTTAGATCAGATGCAAAATCAATTCATACATCTCACTCATTACCAAACCTGTAAAAGATCTTAATGATATGAGATATAAGCATATATTCCAAATATGATCAAAGCAGGATCAGAAATAATGGCCTCCAGAGTTGTCTGATGACATAAACCCATATTCCAGGTTTGGTTAAAATCAGATTAGAAGTATGGACTCCATAATGGTCAAGCGATTCTTGATGGATGTATGCATGAAAGACAAATGACTTATACAGGGCCATGTCATAAGCAAACATGTTGCAATGGCCAGATGTTCAGACTGGTTCCCAATGAAAGATGTTTTAACTATATTTTATGCTTAAAATACAATTGTGTGATTTACAGTATTAATACATTTTATTTGCTCTTGTTCCTCCACTTCCTTTTTTAAATCTGCATTTGTCCTTCTTTTCCATGTCCTTGCTGATATGTTTCTTTGTCCAGACTTCCATCTCCTTACTGATATCTTTCTTTGTCTGGAATTTCCATTTCTTTATTGATATTTTTTCTTACCTGGATTTTCCATTTCTTTATTGACATCTTTCCTTTTTCTGGTTTTGCATTTCCTTATTGATATATGTCATTGTCCTGATTTTCCATTTCCTTATTGATATCTTTCATAATGTCCTGATTTTCCATTTCTGTATTGATATCTTTCATAATGTCCTGATTTTTCATTTTCTTATTGATATCTTTCATAATGTCCTGATTTTCCATTTCCTTATTGATATATTTCATTGTCCTGATTTTCCATTTCCTCATTGATATCTTTCATTGTCCTGATTTTCCATTTCCTAATTGATATCTTTCATTGTCCTGATTTTCCATTTCCTAATTGATATCTGTCATTGTCCTGATTTTGCATTTCCTTTTTGATATATGTCATTATCCTGATTTTGCATTTCCTTATTGATATCTGTCATTGTCCTGATTTTCCATTTCCTTTCTGATATCTTTCATTATCCTGATTTTCCATTTCCTTATTGATATATGTCCTTGTCCTGAATTCGCATTTCCTTATTGATATATTTCATTGTCCTGATTTTCCATTTCCTTTCTGATATCTTTCACTGTCCTGATTTTGCATTTCCTTATTGATATATGTCATTATCCTGATTTTGCATTTCCTTATTGATATCTTTCATTGTCCTGATTTTCCATTTCCTTATTGATATATTTCCTTGTCCTGAATTTGCATTTCCTTACTGATATCTTTAATTGTCCTAATTTTGCATTTCCTTATTGATATATGTTATTGTCCTGATTTTCGATTTCCTCATTGATATTTTTCCTTGTCCTAATTTCCCATTTCCTAACTCCTATCTTTCTAATGTCCTGATTTTCACTTTCCTTAATTACTGACATCTTTCTTTATCCTGATTTTCCATTTCCTTATATATATTTTTACAAGCTTGTATAATTCTAGAAAGACAGAAGAGCTGATCACACATATTAGAAAGAAAAAAGTATGATATTTATGATGTTATAAATAAATAAGGAATATATCATGTTTTCTCTCTCATCCTTTTAGGTTGTTTGTATATTCACGATTTCATTTACATAAATGTTAATGATTTTAATACATTACCATATTGGAAACTTCATGAAGCAGTGCTTTCACAATGCAACACGATTTGATGTGTGGTTTAGCATACGATTTTCTTTTCATAAGCTTTAACAGGTTAAGAAAATATTTACCAAATTTATATTTCTAAATTAAATTTGGGAAATGAATAAAACCCAAGCTTCTGGAATTATAAGCAATCAGTTTAACTCTGAAAATAAAAATGTTAGAAATCATTTTACCCGATTTAAGTCATAGTTGTGTCAGTTTCAAAAAAGGTAAAGAACTGAAATTTTGTTGCGATTAAGAAAATGTTGATTTCAAGTCTAATTTATAACCTATGTGCTTTCCGGCTAAAAACTGACCGGGCCCTATTTAAAATTTGCACACCCTCGTGGAATCTCTGATGTTTACACATACATAGCAGCAGGGGGGGCGAATCCTACAAGCTACTTTTCCGAGACACCCCTTCCACTGAAACTTTTCCCGATAGAAGCGTTATTTCCATGAAATAACACTTTTATTCAGAAAACGAGACAAAAAAAATGTCCTTGAAAATGCTTTGTATTTCCGCTGATATAACGCGAGTTACTTCAATAAATCCGACTCGTATCCGACATAATTTCCACGGTGAGGTATCATCGAAAAATCAGGTGTAGTTTGCGCCCCCCTGCTGCTCTACGAAGACGAAGATTTCCAAGGAAACATTTTTATGTTAACCATACAATGTATCAAGTCCGATACGGTATCTTGTTCTGGGATCGTGTAAATTTATTGTCACAAATCCATGCGGGGTTCTTTGAGCGCGACTAAAGAAATTCTTAAACTTATTAATATCCATATCGCCGCTACACCAGGTTTGATGAATATTTCTCAGCGTGTGAACATCAACTCCATTAAACACCGCAAGAAGATTACAGTTATCCCTGATTACTTTAGGAATTTGTGTATAACGCTGAGTAACATAAATCACATCAGTGTTTTTATGACGACCCCGGGAAAATATTCTTGCAGGATTTTTTTGCTTGTCCAGCATCACATCATCATACACTACTAGGTTATTTATTTCCCCGTTAAGGTCTTCCACGGACGGAGCTTCTTCAATATCAGTTATAAATTCAACAACATCCTCGCCGTCTTCACTCAGCGCTTTTGCCCTCTCATTAAAATCTTTTATAACATCATAACAACGTTGATCATCCACAGACGGAGCTATCAAGTATAGTTTGTCCCATTTCATCCACTTCATTATCAAGTTCAGCAACAGCTGTGTTTTACCTGAACCGGATGGCCCAATTATAATCGCGCGGATAGAGTTTGGTAGCACTGAATTATGCTTAACTGGCTCCTTTCTTCGCGTCGCAGAAAAATCTGTAATTTCCATTTGTATATAAAGAATAATAATTATGGATCTATATTGTGTGAAGTGTAAGGCACGAACCCCTACAAACGACATAACAACCATTACAACAAAAAATAACAGACAAGCACTTTCTGGTAAGTGTGCGCAATGTGGTACAAAAAAATTTAGATTTCAAAAAAAAAGCCTGACAAAGTCAGCGGAGGTGACATCGCAGCAACCCTCGGACGACTTCCAGGTACCCCTTGGGCTAAATATCCCGGAGAAAAGCATCTCCCAGGATACAATTACTGCGGTCCAGGGACACGACTAGATATCAGACTTGATGAACAATCTAAACCAAAACCGGGAGAGTATCCGATAAACGCTATCGACGCAGCGTGTCACATGCATGATGTTGCTTATCGAAGTAAAGATCTGCAAGACAGGCATATCGCGGATGTGAAATTAATTCATGCACTAAGCGCCATAAAAAATAAATCATTTAAGGAGTCACTCGCTAATTGGTTAATAAGATCAGCGATGAAATCTAAATTAGCATTAGGCGCTGGATAATTAATAACAATGGAAGCGATTTATTATTCCCCGGCCGGATACTGGAGAGGTAATGCAGCAATTAATAAACTCGCCAACGCGGCATCAGTAACACGCGAGGTTGCCAAAAAATGGCTGTCAAAACAAGCAATATGGCAAATCTACTTACCACCACCTCGACAAATCAACTTTGCACATTTTGATGTTAGTACCCCCAATGAAGTTCATCAGGCTGACATACTATTCCTGCCTCATGATACTGTCCGCAGAAAAATATACAAATACGCGCTAACAGTAGTTGATGTTGCCAGTAGATACAAAGAAGCAGAACCGTTAGCGACTAAAACAGCGTCCGAAGTTGCCTCTGCGTTTAAACGAATTTATCAACGAGGACCTCTAAACTGGCCACGATTATTACAAGTTGATCCAGGCAAGGAATTTCAGGGCGCGGTGTCATCGTTGACAAAGCAGCATAACGTTACCATACGACGAGGACATACTGAAATTCATCGGGATCAGGCAATTGTTGAGCGATTTAATAGAACACTCGCTGAGAGATTATTCGGATACCAGTACGCGAGGGAATTCATTTACGATACGAGATCTCGTGAATGGGTTGCAAGACTGCCAAACGTGATAGCCGCACTGAATAATGAAATTACCAGAACAACAAACATGAGACCTGTAAATGCAATCACAAAAAAATATATACCCCGCGTCAGTGAACGTGTTTCAACGCAGCCAACGACGCTAGCGTCCCCGTTGCTGGGTAATGTCACCGTTAGGTATTTATACGAACCCGGCGAACTCGAAGGAGGAAAAAAAAGGGCAACTGATCCTATATGGAGTGTTACCACACACAAGATATCCAGCATAACCAGATCAACTGGGAGAAACGCAATCTACAGATTAGATTCAACTGCTCCTCAGCGTGGATTCACACGCGAGCAACTTCAGGTGATTCCCACGGATACACAATTACCACCTCGATCGCTTAAATAACTGCAGCAACACCTCTGCGTCGATTACACTCAAGACAGGTCAGCATTACATTTTTACGCGTATGACCGAGATTGCTGTCTATTCTATCCACGGTAAATTGTCTTGGGTCGTTTTTCGAATACTGCCACAGCAATAAACAATTACAACTCGCACAGTGATTATTCTGACGCTCACGTAACGACAACACAGCGTTGATATCCAGGTTAAACTCTCTATTATTTTTCTTGTCGCTTTGTCGGTAACTGTCTAATTTTTTTCTTATTTGATCTTTTTGCGTTAACTCAACAACGGCTGACTTCGTTGACGTATCTAATACAATTCTTCGTAACTGAGCCATCTTTCTTACTCTGGACACGGCTAAATAAACTAAATTTGACCATTCGATGCGGTCATCAACGATCCAAACAGTTGTATCAGAAATAGTTAATCCTTGTGCTGAATGAATCGTCATAGCATATCCTAGTGTCCACGGTGATTTATTTATTGCTAATGCATCTTCGACCGCATCGACGTTAACTGTTACTATATCATTCAATACTAAATTTTGTTTCTCTGGTTTTCCGGGAATATCAACATCAATATTCTGCAATCGTGTATCATCTGGTCTATAACATAACGGCACTTCCAACGTTGGAAATTTCTGCCGCTGTAACTGAAATAGTCGCCGCTGAAGTGTATCTCTGACTGATTTTCTACTTGCAACAATTAAATCATCTGGTTTCCACGCCGTTAAAAAGTTATCAAATGAAGTCTCTGGAATTATTTCACGCATTATTTCACATTGGACTTTATTGGTTTGTAGCCTAATTAGTTTTTTAAACTCCTTTAATGTGTCATCAAGCGCTCTGATGTCATCGCGCATTTCCTCGTAATAATCAACAAACCCTCGTAACCATTCGTGGGGAGATTCGCCGACAAATGGTGGTGGTTGACCATGATCGCCGCACATCACAACTGCGGTATTTTTCGTTAACAACCACGTCAGGAACCGTTGTAATGTATCCAGCGGCACAGTGTCTATTTCATCCCAGATGATTTTCTCCGGGATATACTTCGTTCCCATTCGCGTAGGAGTCCATGTACCGCCGCTGTATTTGAAAAAGCCGTGATAAGTGCAGGCCTTTACTCCGCGTTGTATCATTTCTCTGGCAAGTCTGTGTGTTGGTGTTAGCACGACCAAATCAGAACCGCGGAATAGTTCGATTGCACGAGTTGTCTTACCACAGCCTCCAGGTCCGTTCAAATAAACTGTTCTGTGTCTAGCAATTGGATCGTACACAGAAGGCAACGACAAAGTTGTCCACGACAAGGTTGTTGATTTACGATATTCATCTTTAATTTCAACATCAGCTGATTCACAGTACGCGTGCAACTCTTCCTTTTTTACTCGCCATGTTCCCCATTGATCATCCGATGTTGGTAAATCTAACGCTGTTAAATCGTCTTCGTTAATATAAAACGAATCTGTTGCAACCCTTACCGCGAAGGGAACTCTATTCACCATCGACAATAAATTTATAGAAACATAAGCCAGCATAGAGGATCTCAAATGAGTGTACTGAGCTGAATCGCCGTCGATATAACTAACAACTGTTCCTAATCGTTTTCCAGGCATCCCCGGCAATGATATTATTATATCCTCGCGGCTACAAAATGTATCTTTCGTAGTAGTATCAGCGATAATGAAATTTAATTCTTCTTCATCCATAATTAATCGACTGTGATGTCGTTTATGATCATATGCTCCACCTTGAGTAAATTTACCTATCAATCTTCGGCCGAGATCTTTACAGTTGCGCTCATCATGTTTATACGCCAGTGTGCGTAATTCTTCTTCAGACGCTGTAGGATAATTTAATTTTAAGTCAGAATAACACGCAGTATCAGTTGGAGTTGGTAACCAAACTGAGGTTTGTTTTGAGTAACAAATAATCCCCTCACTGACAACAACAGATGTTAGTATTGTTTTGTCAACCATAAACCGCAACAACGGAAACGGCACCCACTTCCTTTCGTGGAAATGTCTGCCAAACCAAGCATAATTAATAGGATGTAACCGTGTTGCAAATTCGAACGATTCCACGCGAGCAAATCCAGTCAGGTCAAAATCAGGTAAAGGTCCGTTAATAGCTACTCTTGTCATTAAATTTGTGGGATGTCCAAATCGTTTAAAGTATTCAGCGCATTCGCCATAGCCAAGAAAACTTCCTGGATAGCACGCAATCATATCCACCGATACCATATTATCACTAACAAATACACTATTCCATAAACCGCCGTGTCCGTATTCGATGCAACTCTGCTGAACATTCTCGAGAAAACTCTTCATGGTTGGTTTCCAATTATTTTTTTGTCGTGCTATATGTGCGGCAACACTTGGAACAGTAAAACAATTAGTTAGTAATTGATCAACTTGCTCAGTTGAATATTTTTCTGTGAGCGCTTTCATTTCATTTTGTAACTCCGCAGTTCTATATATTTCTCCGTTCGGGGTCACGAACTGGTCATAATCACCAACTTCAGAACTTCTAAACAACCATACCGATACCGGATCGGTTTTACTCATTTGATAAATACAATCAAACATACCCGCAGAATAATACCTTATAACACGATCGCGTGGAAATATTTTAACTGATTCCGTCCAGGCGTGGCTGTTATGATCAATAATTGTTATTGAAGCTCCACTACGGTTGTATTTCGATTTATACAATTCCTCGCCTGTTAGCGATAATACCGTTATAGGAAATCTTAATAATTTTTCTAGCGCGGCAACATCCTTAATTGTGGCCCCTGTATCTTTGACTCGATTAGCCCATGTTGTTATTTTATTTTTTCTGATCTCAGTTAGACCATTTCCACGTGCTGCGTTTTTAAAATGTTCCATTACTCGCTCAGCTACACAATTTAACATTACTGATGTTTTCATTGGCGTGAGTTTATCTACACTTGGTTTCTTTATCGGATATATTCCGTAAACGACTGCAGTTACTGGATACGATCTGGTGTAATACGGTATATCACCCCCCGTCAACATTCCTGGTCTAGAATTATTGCTCAACAAAATAGTTTTCCTTTTAATGTCAAGGATAGGATCATTTTTATCACGGATAATCCACGTGTCATCGTCGTTTTCGTTGACCACTTTGACAATAAATTTTATCCGCATGAAATATCTTCTATCGTCGAGATACCCAATTATGTTACGCGCGATTGTATCGTTCATGGTAGCATCAATGATAACGCTCGCGTCGGGGATAATTTTATATGTCGACCACACATGTGCGGCACCATCACGACGAAACTCTTCCTTGGCATTCTTGATAACACCAAGCAGTTCCTTTAACTCTCTTCGTCGACGATCAGTGGTTAACCGGTCAAGATCGAATCGACCTCGGGGAAATTGGAGATTTCCAGGTTTTATTCTGGATAGTCTTTCAAAACTCATTATTATAATTAAGACAAGTATTTAAATAGACAAAAATATTATATATAATGAACGGAAACTCAAAGAGTTTCTCCGGCGATGCTAGCATCGCTCATGCAAAGCATTTCTCTGGTGCGCAAGCGCACTCATGCAAGTGGATTAAACTAAATTCATCAGAGCCGTGTAGCAGACGTTGCAGAGGCGAATACTGTGGACAACATGCTCAACAGGTCCGCGGTGGGAGTCTAGGACCGATACCGTGTATCAGATGCGGCATTGGAGTACGAGGAAAAACGCAATTATGTTCAGCGTGTGGGGGGAAACGCTATCGAGAACTAAAACGGTATTATGATAAAAAAAATCCAGACTCGAACACGTTCTCGGAGCGTGATTACATAAATAAGTTTTCAGACAAATTATGAATTAGACAAATGATTTGCTTATAGTATAATGAATCAAGAATTCGTCCCCGAACAAGAATTTGTTCCACATCCAACTATTCCAAATTATGAGGCAAACCGAGATGGCATAGTGAGAAACTACAGGCTGAGGAAACAAGTTGGTACAGTTGATAATGCTGGTTATTTAAGATTTACTGCCACGTGCTCAAAGAGGTATTTATGTCATCGTTTTATTTACGAATGTTTCTTTGGAGTGATCCCTAGGGGTTTTGTCATTGATCACATTAACGGTAACATACTTGATAACTCTATAAACAATCTTCGCGTGGTCACTCAGAGCAAGAACTGCCTACTGGGTAACACAGGGCGTTGTAAAACAGTTGCAAGAAGAGCTATTAAATCTATAAACGCAATTACAGGTGAAGAAATTGTATTCCAGTCAATAAACGCCGCCGGTAGGTATTTCGGTATTTGTTCACCTGTTGTACAGCGTGTCGCAGATGGGATCTACAAAACAGCATTTTCAAAGAAGCTCAAACAGAAGATTTCATTCTGTTATATAACTCTTATCGCTGACACAAACGACGATAACTCCTCCACGAGTGTGTAACGCTTTGCAGAGTTGTCGTTGGGTCAGAGGATTTGCTCCCCTGAGAAAGCCACCTTGATAAAATATTTTATCGAGTTCATAACATGTAATCATTTATTTACCGTAGAATATATATTTTTTTACAAACAATATCCTCGTTTTACTGAATATATCCGACTGTTTTGCTCTTCTGTGCTTGTTATATGACCGCGCTTAAGAAAACATACAATTAAAATATTTTAAACAAGTCCCGCCCACTGCTAGAGCGAATTTCCAACTCGCAAGTAACAGTTGGGTTATATACGAAATCGCTCCCTAAGACCTTTGGGTCGATCGAAAGTCAGCACGCGCAAGCAAAACCATAAATTTAATCCGCCAATGGCGGGTGTCTTTTGTGCACCATCCAATGGTCGATTCAATGGATGGTTTTGCTCTGCTGCTGACCGTAGAAAATGACCCACCTGTGTATGTTTGTGTCGTCATAGGATAAGTTAGGATAAGATTACATGTTCATTGTGCCTTTACTTGCTGTCATACTCGAATCAGAGGTTAAAGGTTGTTCTGTGTTGTATCGTCCCTCCCGAGCTTCTAGACCGTTATTTGACGATCTAGAAGTTCCTCATGGGGTGAGTGACCCCCAAAAATAAACAGATAGATGGATGCATAAAGCTCTACGTCACCTGGGTGCCCACCAATAGAAACATTCAGAAAGAGTGTTGGCCAAAAATAAACGGTAACATGAGGTGCCTAAGGGAAAAATCACAACACGAAGGTCTAATATAAGACCAAGAAAAAAAAATCCTAACAAAGGACTCATGAAAGAACCGTAGGCCGGTGAAGAGTACCCAGTAAGTGATAACCGCTCATCATCTATCTGTTTATTTTTGTTTTTGGTGATGCTAGCACGAGAAACTCTTCGAGTTTCCACGCTCATGCAAAGCATTTTTCATGCATTTAAAAATATGAAAATATATAATAATATGAATCACGAAAACATAAATACCATACTTGTTGAAATTAAAGAATTACAACAGCGAGGTTTTAATATTTTACTAGACACTGAAACAATTATGTCAGATTTTGAATCCTTGAATGAGCTATCACAATCGGGGAAGAACAATCTCCCCGCCCGTTATAGGTTCATTAAGGGTTTGCAAGATCGCATTTACAGATCACTTGCCGGGATAACTGAAAATCAGGTATCTGAATTTATTCCACTGTGCCGTGCAGTTGAGAAGATTCGTCTTGTATTGTCAAGCGAGTATGAGACTCGAAAATTAATTAGCACCAGGGTGAGACGGTTAAAAGGTTATATAAAGAATCTAGACACGGAAATGCCTTGCATTTCTGACGAAAATACTAGTATTTGTGACTACGAGGCCGACAAGGAAGTATAAACCGCATAGCGTGTGACTCACAGCACAAAGTGAAAGTAGAACCTGAGAAACGCTAGCCCCGCTTGGAGTGTAAAGCACATTTCCACGGTAAAAAAAAAGTGTATTATTTTTTTTGCCCGAGCGTGGAAACTCTTCGAGTTTCTCATGCTAGCATCGCCAGAAACTCAAAGCATTTCTCTGGAAGTCCAAAGGACTTCTCAAGGGCGTTTTCAGAGTGTGAAACTCAAAGAGTTTTCGAAATGTTTTACATGAGAAGTCCTTAGACTTCCAGGATTTGCTTAAGCGTTTCAACATCAATACAACAATGAGAATAGTTCATAATCTGTTCTCGTTGACACCAAGCTGTGATCATATGATTTTGCTGTAGCTGTGTTAATTGTGACGACGTCAACAGGAAGTCTTCGTCACCATACACGTCAACGATTATCTTAACGGGGAAATACTGTTCCCGTAGGGAACCCCTAGGGGGCTGACTCTTTGAGTTTCCAGAAACGCTAGCGTTTCCAAATGCGGTTTTTATTGCCTCGTGAAGAATTTGCTTATCATGAATATGAACTCGTGCGTGAATGTATTCACACATTATATACAACTGTTTTTTTTAAATGCGTGAGCGATGCTAGCATCGCCAGAGAAACGCTATGCGTGGAAACTCTTCCAGAAATGCTTTGCATTTCCAATTTCAGGACTTCACCAGTAAGTTCACGGAGACAGTCTCGCCACGCAGGTCCAACAAATCCCCCCGTTGGTCGACGAGTTTGAAATTTATCGTTGACAACCACGGATTATTACACCGCAGATAGACCACATTGATTGGTTCTTGCACAATCAGAAAACCGGGGGGGGTCTTTTGGTGTGAACGTATATAGGATAAACCCCTGTTGGGCCGTCGTTGTGTCAGCGCTAGCGCTGTAGCTACCGTCGATGACGTCACATACAAGATTGACCGCAATAACATCTGTGATATTTACGATCCCGGGTGAGATGTGTCTGCCATCGGATGCTGTACTGTTGTCGTGTCTTAAAATAACAGGTTGTGGTTTTGTTCGCGTGTACGTGGCAGAAATATCTTCGAAAGATTCCGCGATGAGATCCTGGACTGATTTTCGTAGCGCAGGTGCGTTATATCCAGGAAATTTAAAATCTGGAATATCCTTCACGGGAATACCATATCGGGTTGCAAATTCTAATCTAGTTTGCTGTCCATATTCCCCAAAGACATTCCGAGGATCCTCCTTAAACGCATCCGGATCCCCGAGATCCAACAACAACTGAATTATTTTTAGATTTATGATTTCCATCGCGGATGCGAGTTTGTTTAGTTTTTCTATGGTTGTGATAATGTCACCGCGTGGTCTTGTCGTATCGGAAATATAATCTTGAAAATATCCCCGCAACAATTGTAGCTGTTGTTGATGTTCGGTCTTGATCGGAATAAAAAATTTAGATTCTATATCATCAAATTTGTAAATATCTGCAATGTTGGTTCCATCATCACGTGGAACCTCGACACTCCAAAAATTGAATATATCATTTGGTGCCCTAAGATTTCCCCCCCCCCTTTTCTTTTCTTTTGTTAGTAATCTATCTGCAAGGGAAAAATAATTGCTGTACGCGAGGTCGTGTATTTCTTCCTTGGTGGTCATAAAATCCGATTTTTTAGGTTTTGGTGGACCCGGTTCGACCTCGGGTCGTTTTTGTGGCCATCCTAATACTGTTCGAAGAGAGCTGCTATAAATATCCACGGCGTATCCCGGTGTTGAGATTTCAATGACCGCAGACAGCGTTGGTTCATGAGCTGTTATAGATATTTTGGCTTCCTTGCCGGTGATTCGTTTTATTTGGTGTTGTATCTCATTATTGATTTCTTCGATCTGATAACTCCCAGTGGGTAGCGTAATTGTATCCCAGTCGAATTCGTCAGAGTCGGCTTTGGTTTTCCACGAAAACACAAACGAATTATTTGGCTGCAGATCACCAAATGATGCCGCTCTGACATTAGGCCAGCTGTGATACGCACTGAGCTTCGACAACGCGATTTCGTTCACACGAATTGGAGTTCGAAAATTAATGCTGAATTCTGGTGTCGTCGAGGACACTGAGATCATTGTGGTCCTTACCGGTGTTGTGTTTGTGACTATTTGTTGAAGCAGTTCCTGTGGCGTTGCCATCAGTGACATTATTTATTTGTTTAGTTTTCAAATAGTCATTGTACGCATCTGACATTAGTTTGAATTCAGAATCTGATATCAACGCGGCGTCGCTGGATTGCGCGTCTAACGATGATGATATCAGCGATGATAATTTCTGATATGCGGTCGTGGCTGTATTTAATTTTGTCGTGTAATCGTGTAATTTTGTGTTAGCACACGAGGATATTTTTTTTGCTATGATGTTGAAAACTCCCCCCGCGGTAGTGGTCGCACAAACAGAGATCGTGGCAGCGACTACTGCTGTTACCGGAGTGACCGCTGATAGTATTACTCCCGCGGATGCAACAACGGCGGATACTGAATAAACCATAACGTCTAACACTGTTATGCGTCTGCGGTATTTTTTTACTTTTTGGGATGTCGCGTCGATGACAGTTTTTAACTCAGATTGCCACTCACGGACTTGATTGTATCTATACGCGGATGCTTCCATTATTACTTTACCCGGTGACCAATTAAGGTGTTTCGGCGACAAATTCCAGACAATACCAGTAATTGACTGTGGCTAATCCGTCCCGATTTTCGGCATCCAGCGTAAAAATTTCTTCGGTTCTTTTGTTTATCACCACAGACGCAACTCGGGAAAACCTGCTAGTTAAATCATGTCTGGTAGATATCTTAAATTCTACAGCAGAGAGTACTGTCAGTCTGTATATTCCAGTAACATCTGCAGTATGTGTAATAGTCTTGTTTTGTTGTGACCATGTTTCCCTTCCTGATTTTATCGTACACACAAGGTTTTTTGGGGTTACTCCGGCAGGAATTTTAATTAAATTAAATTTTTCCATTATCTGCGGAATTCCATTTACTACGTTATCTAATGTTTCCTTAATTTCGGTGAGTTTTATACTGACGGCATTAGGTTTCCCGAAGAACTCATCTACGGTGTTAAGAACGTTTCTGCGAAGTCTTCCAAACTGGGTCACATGAACATCATACTCAGCTCGTAACGTGGATAATTTGGTATCTATGACGCTGTCGGCTGTGTCCACATACTGTTTGTTTGCTGCATCGTCGTTCGAGGATGGATCTCTGAGTACGGTTATTTTGTTTCCATTCATGCTGAGTTCTCCTGTCATCGTGTCACCGTCTTTTTTCACGCACTTGTCAACACCTTTATCAATACTGTCTTTGATGCTTGCGATTGATATATTCGAGTCCTTGATCCGGCCGCCATCACTAAATGCAACGAAGTTATCCTTGGTAGCTCCAAGAACTCTGCGAATTATATCATTCCACTTAATGTTGCTCGTTCTTAGTTTTCCCTGCTTGTCCTGAAAAATAGCAACTTCATCTGGGTCAACTCCAGCTATATTCAAAAGATTATCGACTTCATCTCGGGTCGCATATTTTGAGAGATCAACATCTGTGCTTGGTTTGACTTTTCTTGTGAAAGGTCTTCCGTAAATATCCACCATTATTCTTATTGCTGTTTTTCAAATGCGTGAAAAGTCCTTTGGACTTCCAGAAATGCTAAGCATTTCTCGATGCGGTATATTCATACACTACTCGATGCGGAGGAGTTGCTGGATTTCTTGAGATTGCATCAAGAACATTTAAAACCTCGTTTCCACAAATGGGCGGATCAACTAATGTTTGTGTTGGTAGCGTCGACTGCCACACTGGAATATTAAAAAATCTGCTGTTGAGAGTGCGAGGCACTCCGCGGACATACCTGAGAAACTCAGTTGGCGGTGCTAAACCGTACGAATCGAAATAGATAATTCCACGTGGATCGATCGCGTAAGCAACCCAGTGAGTTCCAGGACCATCTTTGTTGTCGAGATTGATAATGCCAGTTTCTGGATTATTCGGCCGCGTCGGTAATTGATCTCGCATAAATACTCCTCTGAAATGTTTTATACGCAATTTTTTAACAGCATCGAGTAAATCAAAATTGCTCAACGGCGTTAGAATTTTTTTGGATACCATGATGGTGGAGTTCCTGGTAGTCTTAGCCCTGATCCGCGAGCGGATCTCCCCTTTTTTTTCTTGTATCCGTTTCCCGTTGCCTTTTTTAGTGCCAGTCCAGCTGCGGTTCCAACTGCACCAAGTGCTGCGGCTTTTGCTACGGCTGGTGCTGCCGCGGCAATCAACGCCGGTATTGCTGCGAGAAGAGGAAATATTCCACCGGTTTTAGTCATGTCCTTGATAGCTGCAGCAGAGAAATCAAGTCGGACACCGGTTTTTGCTGTTAGTGCCTTATTAAAATGTTTAAGCTGAGTATTAGTCAACGACAGCTTGTTTGGACCACCAACAAGTTGATCTCGTTTTAACGTTATTGATGTCCCGCACGTGCCTGCGTTCTTCGATTGCAATTTCTTCGTTTGACCGGAAGTCAAGGTGACATTAACGTGACTGTATGACATTATATCCTAAGTTTGATTTTAATTGCGTTACATATTCTCGATTGGAGCGTCAATAACTCTCATTCGTCCGCCAACACCTTCAAGCAGCATTGCTTTATCGGAGAGTATGACAGCGATCGCTCTAAAACCAGCAGGCGGGCCGAGGGGAAACTCACCTACACGAGCTTTGAAGTGTATATCAACGACAGATTGTTTTGTTAGATCCAAATGTTCCAGCGAAAAGTAATAAATCGGATACAGCGTTGTAAAATCCAGTTGTGATATCTGCAACCCGGTATCAATATTTTGATCACGTCCCATAAATGTCATCAAACGATGATACGCCCGTGCAACTTCATTTCGCTCATAATCTATCAGTATATCCTCGGATGGTTCCTGATGCCCGTTTATTCGCAGCGAAACCTCAGAGACACCAAGTTTGTCAAATATCATATTACTCTGTAGTTGGGAAGACAACCTCGCATTTTGCTGGAGTGCAACAAAAATATGTCGCGGCGCTGATATTCCCTGTTGTGATGCTATGTGCCACGTGAACTGCCCAGCACCGGCACCTTGAATGGAATCTGTTGATGTTGTTAACCACGATATCAGTGATTTACCACCTGTGTCCATGAAAGAGAGTAATCGTTGCTCTTCAGTGATCGATGGGGACATCACTGGCATCCACAAAGCAAGCTTGAATAATATTACTTTACCGCCAGCAACACCGTCTTCTCGCCAGATGGCGTCAACGTCATCACTTTTTCGGTTAAGTACAACTGTATGATTGGCTCCAAAAATAACCCTTCTGACATGTCTGCAAAATCCAAAGATGTGAGACAGTGGAATTGCGCATGAAAATCTCCTACGTTCACCTGATAACATTAATTTACGCGTAGCAAAACCTAAATTGTAATCTGGACTAGGCCTTAATATTGGAAATGCAGCACCTGGCCTGGCCGCAAATCCAGCCGGTTGTGGGTCTACAGCAGTGCCTTGTGCTGTTTGTACTTGAATAGCAGATCTGTGTTCAGGATGATCAGAATTATCCTTAGCGAACATCATAGTCGGACCAGCTGATCTAGTGTAATCATCTGAGTATCTCGCTAATCCCAGGATTGTTGTAGCAACGTCGACATTATCCTGAATTATTTCAATTTCTCTTCCGTCAATGCTGTATGAAGCACTTTTGAACAGCGCCATGATACCGTTGTTAACAAAACCAACTCGAACATTAGCTCCGTATTCTGTATTAGCGACAACATCTGTTACAAGTTCACCCGTGACTTCAAGAAATGCTTCAGCGGGCAGGAAATATCTACTTGTATCCTGGACTCGTAATTCAATTCGTCCGCGTTGATTAGGTACTGTTGCCTCATAAGAATAATACTGATAATCGCGCACGGACTCATCTTTTAGTGTTGGTGCATCCATGTCGAACGCTGGATCAGATATAGGTTTGAACATTATATAAAATTATTGTCTTCTTAAACGAAATCCGCTTCCTGATATCAGGCTTGTATTTATTTGTTCGGGTGTTTGGGTTACAAGCTCTGCAAGTTTTTGATTGGCAGCCTGATTTATTACTTTACTGACGTCCGCGGGCATAAGTTCAGTACTGGCCAGTTTCACCGGTGGCGGTTTTTTTGATCTACGAGTTAACCGTAACAGTCTATCCTTGATTGACGCGAATGCCTTCCCGGCGAGATCACCAACAGATCCAAGGGCTTTATCCTTGACAACATCAATAGCTTTCATCGACAATTGTTTTGCAATCGGTAACACCTTAGGAGCTATTCTTGAAAACAAACCAGTAACTGTATCACCGAGACCATCTCCGTAGGTTGCTCTGTAGACTGGTAATCGCGAGTTCACTACGCGGACTGGTAACACGCTAGCGTGTCTAGGTTGAGAATTGTGCACGATCATTTTATTTAATTATTGTTTCTCTAACTAAATTTGCTAGTCGCTGTGGTAACCGTCTGCGAGTTCATCAATGAGTCCCCGGTAAACGCCGATATCCATAATGCCACGCTGAAATAGTCTCTGACAGATATCTGCGGCTTCATTTATAATTTCCGGAGAGTTGTTTCCGGCGCGTCTTCCTCCTATGAGAACTTCTAACCGTGATACGTCATTGACGATATTGTCAGGACAGATGTGGTTGTTATATCCGCGACCGGTGTATCCTTTTCCCATTTTTTTCTTTAGTTTTGCTGATATTTTAACAATTTCATCAGTTACAGATCTTTCCTTTTTTTCTATCTTTTCTATATTAGAGTAGGTACTCTTTTTCGGTATTCCTTCCTCTAATTTTTCTCTTTTCTCTTTTAAATGTTTTAATTCATTTTGTAATTCTTTTACTTGCTTTTTCAGTATTTCCTCTTCTGATATATCGGAGGGGATGGACGACGAAACAGGAGTGGTAAAATCATCATCAGGAGCGCTAGCCCCAACGGGTTCACGCGATAAAAATTCAGGCACTGGATCGGGCAGTGTCATTTGCGGGGTCTGTTTTAAAGCTTGTGTTCTCTTCGCCGGTATTTTTGCCTGCTTTTTCATTTCCAGTTCCCGCATTTTTGCCTGCCTTTTCATTTCCCTTTCCTGCATTTTTGCCTGCCTTTCACTTTCCTTTGCCTTCATTTGTTGGTCTCTTAGTTCCTTATTAACCCCAATTACGCCAGTTTTTATAAAATTATAGGTATCATCAGTGCTAGATATTCGAGAAATACCTCGGTTTACTTTGTAAACATAATCCCTCCAATCAGCCTGGGTTATACCCGAGGCAACTCCTGGTTTTAGAAATTCTTGCCGGTTAGGATAATTTAAGACAATCCAAGCAGAAAACTCCTTAAGTTCATCCACGCTAGTAAGCGGAATATTTTTTATTTCAGTAATACCATCTTCGGTAAATTTATTAATAAATGTTTCCTTAGCAACTGTCACTACTCCGGCGGCACCTGGATCAACTACAGCACCTTCATCTGCCTGTTGCTGTTTAAGTTCTTCTATTGCTTGAAGTAACCCTCGTTTTGTTTTGGTAGGGTCAGCAGGATCAGGTTTTCCTACAATTGCAGTTTTAACTTCACCAGTAGCTGCTGTAATAGGCTTAAATAATTCCTCCGCAGATGTTGCAAACTCAACTCGCGCTTCTTGTCTTGCTCGTAATTTTTCTTTAACGGAATCATGGACCGGAATAAATTTTTTAATCGCGGCTAGTCGTTGTCGTGCCAATCTAGTTGTGAATGCTTCTCCAATATTTGCCATTATTTATTTGTCCACGATTTAATTTCCCCGCGAAAACTCTTCGAGGGATCGGGGACATTTTTTTTTGTCTCGTTTTCTGAATAAAAGTGTTATTTCATGGAAATAACGCTTCTATCGGGAAAAGTTTCAGTGGAAGGGGTGTCTCGGAAAAGTAGCTTGTAGGATTCGCCCTCCCTGCTGCTTACATACATAAAGTAGACAACCAAGTTAATCCGATTATTGAGTTAGAAACGGAAGTGTAGCACCTCGCTCTCAATGACGTTCGGGAGAGGTAGTAAATACCACCAATACACATTAAACAGCCAGGACATTATACAACATCGTCATTCCGTAAGAAATGTCTGCCTAACAGGTAATCGCAGCGTAGTGACGGTGTACAAAATTTAGCACAATTGATCAAATAAATGCAGATCGATATCGTCCAAAACCATGTGCTTTTGACGAGGGACCGTCTCAAGAGAGTATAATCATAACTCAATAGACACAAGGTATACATATACACGTATTGTAATTGTAAACATAATAAAACTATACAACGGGCATACACTTGTGAGACTGGCATAACATTGCCCCAAACATTGGTCCTCAATGGGTGAGAGTAGGATAGTGTAATATATATATATATATATATATATATATATATATATATATATATATATATATATATACGTACTGCACTCAGACAATTTTATTAACATACTGTAGTCATTCATCAATGCATAAACTTGTTCAAGTGTTCGCAAATAGCATGTAAGGTTATATGGAAAACTTGCATTGTTTAATACTTCAGTCCCCCAAAAATCATCTATAAATATAGGAATTTTTTTAAAAATTGACTACTGAAAAAATATTCCTTGCGAACTTTTACAGTTAGCTAGAGTGCCAAAATGAAATAATTTGGTTGTTGTTGTTGAAGGGTTTAACGCCATTTTTCAGCACACGATAGGCTATACATGGTGGACAGTATTAATGGTGGAAGAAGAACCCGGGAAAACCCCGGAAAGAACCACGACCTATGAGAATCTACTGGCAAGCTTTCTCACATACCCACATTGGCTGAATCTGAGACTCGAACCCACACAGACATAGGTGAGATGGCAGTGATCCGTACTGGAGAAGACTTTAGACCATTCGGCCACAAATAATTTGGTAACATGACTTTCCATTTGATTTTGCCAAGTTTTCAATGCCTATCAGACATTTTTAAAAACCACTTACAATGTCTTCTTTAAAATTCTGATCAGTACTAAATTTCTCTCCTTTAAGTCTGTTACATGTGGATTTTTTTTATAACCTTTTTTTGTAAACTTATATTTCCATGAAACTATTTCAGTAAACAAATAATATTCTGGATCACAATCCAAAGGTTTATAAAACTTAAATGACTGACCCCACTCTATTATGTCCAATTTGCTCATTGCTCATATATGGCAAACATTAATTACTGACTTTTTTATTTCAAGAAGTTTAATTTCCCCTTCAGAAAATAGAGTAATTTCACTATTACCTTTATAAAAAAAAGTTTAATTTAATTTCACTATTATCCTTCAGACAAAAAAGTTTGAAAAGAGCATTAAGTTCAGATGTCTTATGAATGTAATGCATGTTTATTAGTTTCTTGGTAAATTCCTTGCACTGAATATTTAGGTAACATAGAAATATTGGAAAAATGACTATTACATTGTGTGACATTTGTGTTCAGATGCTGTACATTTGGGCTAATTTTTGTTTCAACTCATAATAGGGTCGACAGTGAGGAAAAGGAATGGCTGGCCGATTGGAAACAGTGTTACATATCCTATTTGACCTAATCCAGATCTGGTGTATTATCATTGATGATATTTTTATCATGAAATGACTGATTAGTTTTCAGAGATGCATAACTACTAGTGAACAAGTAATTATCTTCACAGATCAAAATAATGCACTTGTGTTTGTGTAACAAAATGATTTTCAACATGATTTATAGTAGTGATTGTTTTTTGTGCAGGAGTTATATTTGAAATTTGTCTGTGTAGATACATGTCTGTGTGTATGTGTGTGTCCATGTGTGTTTGAGTGTGTTCATCAGATAGAGGCAGAAAGGGTCAGCTAGGGAGAGAAAGAGAAAGTAAAATCAGTTGATACATTTGATTGATGTGCAAAAGTTACATTGTTTTAATAAGTATTGGTACCCCATGCTACCCTATTTAAATAAATTATTATTATAACCTTCATCTCATTGTTTCAGATTGATCTTTTAATATTGATGGAACATGTTTTCTACTGTAACTAATGTGCCCTTCCTGACTCTCTTTTCCACTTCAGTAGAAGTTGGCATGATATGCACAAATTAGCCAGTTAGAATATCAATCAGCCAATTAGAATTTCAATAAGCCAGTTAAAATATCAATCAATCCAATAGAATATGAATTAGCCAATTAGACTTTCAATCAGCCAATTAGAATTTCATTGAATCAATTAGAATATCAATCAGTCAATTAGAATATCAATAAGCCAATTAGAATGTCAATCAGGAATTTAGAATATCAATCAGCCAATCAAATGAAAATAATGGGCAGAATAAGGAGACAGTTAAATCATAGGAGATAAAGGAGAGACACACATCATGTGTAGATTACACTGGTGAAGTTTTGTAATACACACTTCAGGTTTTTGCCTCTGCATCACCAAACATTAATTAATTTCTGCTATTAACCTAAAAATAAATACATTTACATCAAATTATATTAATCTATATCCACACTCATTAAAATAACATATGAATAATTAATATACCCTGTATATAACTAATTTAATAATTTTTAAGAATATTTTGCTGATGTGAGAAAATATGCCTCAACCTCAGAATGGAGAATGGATCAAAGGTTTATTATAATCACATCTCTAGTTTCATCACTGGTATTTTTTTTCTTTCCAATCACAAGGTTTGATTCTAGAGAAGGTAGAAGAGGGTGTGTTTACACATAAATTATGCACTGAAAATGGATTCTGGAAATATTTGCTTCTAAAAGTTGTCTTCCTGTTGGATATTTCTACTATATACATCATCTGAAAATTCATACTCAAAAAAAATAGAATTGTATGAAACCATTTTCCATTATATGTATAAGCTGTACCTTTCCAGTCCACTTGTTATAATACTGTGACTGACTGGAATCATAATAATGTGACTGACTGGAGTCAACCCAGTGGGATTCAAACCCATCTAATTCCCCCCGAATGTTAATTACCATCACCTTGTTTCACTATTTGTGTGTAATATTAATTATGATATGAAAGAAAGCTAATACAAAATTACAAATTTCATTCGTTATCTTAACATGAACATTCCAACAAAATATATTGACATCGACATTTATCAAAATTAATTCCCATGATATTGTACATTCAGCATATTTTGAAAGGCATGAAGTAATTTTGAAATTATTGCATATATATGGGCAATACATTTGTATCCTTGACAATTTTGCCTGTATGCACACCCACAAATCTAGACTTATTTAATATACCTCTTGTTAAAATAAGTATATGTTGAATACATGTATGTAATAAATATATGCTATCCACATTTTATTTTGCAAGCACTGCATAGCCATTAAAGGTACTTGGACAGATGCAAAGAAAGAGTTTCTCTTCAATGAATTTCATTCAGCAATTTATTGAATTAGTAATTTCTTGTACTTACGTAAGCAGATGAAACCGTCCATGTTAAGAAATTGTAGGTCTGGTGGCACTTCAGTTTTCACAGTAATCATTAATACTGACCCAAGGGAAGTAACTTCTCCATGAAATTATTTAATTGTGTCATGATGTACAATCTTTGACATGTGCCTTGGTAATTTCTTGTATTCTGAATAGCACATTAAATTTTAAAATGATTTTAAATGTACCTCTCCAGGGTCTTTGTAATGTTGAATTGAATTCCACTTGTTCTTTTGGGATCAAAATACCATACCTTTCACCAATATTGTATTTATGGAAAGTTATTTTCGCATCATTATTCTTTCCATGTTTTCACCAGGAAGTTGTATTTTTGCTCTGGGAAATTCATTTGCATAATCTGTTGTATATTTCTGACTTTCAGATTTCTGTTTCTCAGGGTTACCTAACATGACATATGGTCTTTGGGTAAAGTTATCGCCCTTCAAATGGTCAGTAAAGGTGGAATTGTTCCATAGTCTCATGAACTTTAAACATGTAGGCTATCATAGCAAAATGTGCATATTCAACCCAGTCTGTTTGATGATCAGAAATAGAAGGTGAAAGCAAATTCAATATCGTACAGTTGGCTTTTGAACCATGCTATTTGATAGGGGTCTTGTAATGGTCATTCAGTTTTTGTTAATAACCACAACTGATAATATTGATGCTTGATCTATGGATCCTCATTGTTATGTATGTTTAATTTATTTTGTGTACCTGATATTTGGCTTGGTTGAGCATTATGCTCACCTGATTTTTGTCATGATTGTAAAAAGTAAACAAGTGTTGACTAAAAATTAAGTTCAAGACCTAAACTTATTTACAACTTCGTGAATTTTTCCATTAGACTTGACTAGTTTCATAGAGTATTATGTTGTGATATAGGTCAGATGACAGTCTGTCGAATCACTTATAGATGTGTTCAGATATATTTCGAGGCAGATTATATAAATTTATTGGAATTAAAAAGTGCTCATTGATTTTTTGAACAAAGATGATTATTTTATGATTATTGATAACTCAAACACGTTCTGGATTATATCATTGTGAATTTGGTACATCAGGACATTACAGACTTTTGGTTCATCAGGACACTCAAGACTGAATTTGTTCAAAACATTCTATATTTTGGGAATTTATTTACATATAATTCACAATGCTGGAAGTTCCTCTTAAATTTTCACTTTGTAACTTAGAGAAATTCATTATATTTTTATTTGGCTACACTTGGTTTCACTTCTTTCAGTTACATAGTATTGGACCATTGAGTCATAATAGTGTATATAAGCAATATAACCCCAGATCTGGATATGAAGTTTTGAATTAGACCAAATAGAATATGTGTGTTTCCAATCAGCCAGCCATTCGTGTTCCTCATTGCTGGCCCTAGCACTTTTTTCTCCATGTTCAAAACAAAATCATAAAAAACTGCATCAAATATAATTTAAAAATAAAAAGAAAACCTGCCAAAACCAGTGCAGTAAGAATCACATACATTTTTTGGCCTTAATGTTTTGTCTGCAGTCTGTGTTTAATATATATACTTGATATAGGAATGGCTTAAGTCTGCAGTCTGTGTTTGATATATATACTTGATATAGGAATGGCTTAAGTCTGCAGTCTGTGTTTGATATATATTATTGATATAGGAATGGCTTAAGTCTGCAGTCTGTGTTTGATATATATACTTGATATAGGAATGGCTTAAGTCTGCAGTCTGTGTTTGATATATATATACTTGATAAAGGAATGGCTTAAGTCTGCAGTCTGTGTTTGATATATATACTTGATATAGGAATGGCTTAAGTCTGCAGTCTGTGTTTGATATATATACTTGATATAGGAATGGCTTAAGTCTGCAGTCTGTGTTTGATATATATTCTTGATATAGGAATGGCTTAAGTCTGCAGTCTGTGTTTGATATATATACTTGATATAGGAATGGCTTAAGTCTGCAGTCTGTGTTTGATATATATACTTGATATAGGAATGGCTTAAGTCTGCAGTCTGTGTTTGATATATATACTTGATATAGGAATGGCTTAAGTCTGCAGTCTGTGTTTGATATATATACTTGATATAGGAATGGCTTAAGTCCATTTTGTAAAATAATCTGATTCTACCATTAGATACTTTATGCACTGCTTGGTTTTTGGTAAAAAACACATATCTGTACCTTCATTTAGATAATTTTACTTCAGCCACAAATTGTACAGTTCTTGTGCCAGTTATTTACATGTAAGGCTTACCAGAAGCATCATGGCCTTATTGTATATAGGGTTTTGGTTATACTTAGGTCTGTACTGATGTAAGGCTTACCAGAAGCATCATGGCCTTATTGTATATAGGGTTTTGGTTATACTTAGGTCTGTACTGATGTAAGGCTTACCAGAAGCATCATGGCCTTATTGTATATAGGGTTTTGATTATACTTAGGTCTGTACTGCTGTAAGGCTTACCAGAAGCATCATGGCCTTATTGTATATAGGGTTTTGGTTATACTTAGGTCTGTACTGATGTAAGGCTTACCAGAAGCGTCATGGCCTTATTGTATATAGGGTTTTGGTTATACTTAGGTCTGTACTGATGTAAGGCTTACCAGAAGCATCATGGCCTTATTGTATATAGGGTTTTGGTTATACTTAGGTCTGTACTGATGTAAGGCTTACCAGAAGCATCATGGCCTTATTGTATATAGGGTTTTGGTTATACTTAGGTCTGTACTGCTCACTGTTATTCATTTTAGTTGATACAAAGTTTTTCAAGCTTCCGGGTAACACAATCTTAAATATGATTCCTTTAGCATCATCACTTTCCCATTTTCTATATAAAACTTGGTTCTTGAGACAGATTCTCACCTGTACCAAAAGTATTTAGTCTGTATGCCATATTTAGCAGCAGCAGCCCTCTGAGTGAAGCACAGTTTCTAAAACTGGATCATGTAATTGTAACTTTGCTGAAATATTGAGGTCCACAGTTTCTAGATCTAAATTCTCTAGGACAACTTCTGTACCATTATCTAATTTCAGAATTACCAGCATTATTTATTTAAGACTCCGCACATCAATTTTAGTCTTTTTTTCATAATTAACATTTGATAAATATGATCACATTTATTATGTTTAAATCTCTTATTTGTCTGCTATGAGTCAGTACTCATCTCTTCAGACATATTACAGAATTTATGTTAACTCAATTCATCCATGCTATATTTTATTTTTTTGCTGTCTGTTTTGGGGTACTTTTTGGACCAGATTCTTACAATCATTCTCTTACCTTTTGTTCTTTTGTACAGGTGTTCTACTGAGACTGGGCTCAAGTGAAAGAAAGAGACAAAAGTTGTCACCATCACATATGAGTCAACATCTTGTCTGAGTCATCATCTTATTGGAGTTGCTCTCATGTCTGAGTCATCATCATGTCTGAGTCATCATCATGTCTGAGTCATCGTATCTGAGTTAACCTGGAGATATAAGAGCATACAGAGCATCATGCTATACAGAGTAATTTCTTGTTGTACAAGTTTTATCTTTGCTATGTTGCCAGTTCAGTCAGTACCTAAGGTCTAATTAGTTTGTTCATGTTTTATTTTAAAGTACCATGTTTGCCGTATATGCTGGGACACTGTATTTATTGGGATACCATAAATACATTTTTTAAAGTAATTTTATGGTGCACTGTATGTTAATGACACATTTTTTTTTAATCGTAAGTTGTGGGACACCTTTTGAATGACTAAAAAGTTACATGTCGGAAGATGCACTCCAACCCAAATTTTATTTTAAAAAATATAAATCTTTGTACTTGAGATAAAACTTTTCAATCCGCTGCAGCAGCATCATCTTCTCAACGCAACCCTTTTCCTGTATGCATAGTCCATTCTTTTGGTGCATGCCTATTTTTTAGCTTTTTCATGCTTGAAAATTTATTGTTAGTGGCAACACACCTCATGCAGAAACTACAAGGACTAAAGTCATATTTTTACAAATCAGCACCAGTCATGCTAATTCTCACACTTTTAATGTCCATCTTGTCATCAGTTCATCCAGGGATGAGATCGAATTTCATTCATGTTAATGATCATATTGTTGGCAAAATGATATTTTTTTCTTCTGGCCTTCACAACTTCATCAAGTGGTTTTATTTGCTCCAGATCTTATGAATGATGGTTTTATTTGCTCCAAATCTTATTAGTGATTCTGGGTCATCGATGTCCATACACTAAGCACTATATTATGTCACTTTAAAAATTGTTCCATTGTTTCAATTTATTTTCAAAATTCCCATGAATATCGGTGAAAAGGAGCCAATGTTAGCTTCCATATCTCGGCCAACTTTGTACATTAAAAAAAAAAGAAAGAAAATTGGCACACTTGAAAGAATCCAAAGTTAGCTACCAAGGTTGGCTCGCTTTGTAATAAAATAACCTTTGTATTTATATCCTTAAAAAAAAGGTTTAAATGTATCCAAGGTCGGCTTGCTTTATAATAAAAATAAACTTTGTCTTTGATGTCCTGTCAGTAAATTCAGACGATGAGTTTACTGCTTGCTGCCCATGTGCTTATTCGCTACCTGGGATTCTATTTGCTTGGCATCTCTGGTTATAAATAATACAAACGTGCATTGATGTATTTTCAAATAACGATTTTCATTTGCGAAACATTGTCATATAGTTGACCTGGATATAATATATTTTATTCAGTGGAGCAAGACAGCTGAGAAAAAGTCTAATTGTTCTCGTTTCCAAAACAAGGAGATGAAGAAAGTCATACGAATTTAACAGCCAACACATAGTGAACACAATGACGAAGATGAAAACAGGCAACCAGCACAAATCGGATCCAGTTTTCAGTCAGATAAAATATTCAAACTTTGAGTATAACCAAACATGATAAGTTTATCAATGTTCACGTCTGTGTTATCAGATGTAAGTGATACAGACTATAGTATGGATGCCTACGCTACCTATGTGGAGTTCATGGATATCTTTTATTCTTTAATGCTCATGATCAGAAACATGAATAAATGATAACAATACAAGTTTAGTTTCTCTCATTTTATTATCGGTAAGCATTTTGTTTATTTTATTGCAATGTGCAGGGGATGGGTAAAAATTGCAATGTGCAGGGGGTGGGTACAAATTCAACACAAATTTATTTTATTTGTTAAGTCTTGGGACACATGACCTAGGTGAGAAAAAGTTTCACCATAAGTTCCAGGACAGGAAATAAATAATCATTTTATCATATGTGTGGTAAATACGGTACCTTGCACATTCATATCAATAACATAGAATAATTAGTTTTTACATGTTTTATATATGGTAAATACGGTACCTTGCACATTCATATCAATAACATAGTATAATTAGTTTTTACATGTTTTATATATGGTAAATACGGTACCTTGCACATTCATATCAATAACATAGGATAATTAGTTTTTACATGTTTTATATATGTGATTCTTCATGCTATCACATCCGTACTAAATTGGAAATTCATGAGACTATAGATATTGTCAACCATTTTATTTCCTTCTACACTATAGGATAGATCCGGATAACTTTAATAATTGCAGATTTTGTTGTGTTTTTTGTCCTTTTTTACTGTTTAATATTCTTCAACCCTTTCACAGTATTTATATATGTTATCATGGCAAGGTCTGTTTGATAACTTATCAGGGTTCTCATTAATCTTTCCATGTTAATACTCAATATGAATGTCATAAACTGACAGAAAATGACAATCTGACTAATTGTCCTTTAAATAGTTCTAATTTCAAAAGCCATCTCAAAACTAACATGGTCAGTTGTCATTTGCATAAACTATCATGTTTGAGATTATAAAATTTCAGGTTCACATGGTTATACAAGAGAGTTTTGTAAGCTTTTTGGGGAAGAATTTGTCGTTTTCTTGTCAGATCCGTAAACTATATTTACACATTTTGGGCACTTTCATCAACACAGAAAGAGGGAATAATTGTATACCATATGACTACAACCAAAATATATATCCTAAGAACTGGAGACCAATGACATTGCTGAATGTTTGATATCAAAATAGGCTCAGTATTATAACTGATATAGTATAAAGCCTATTACCTCACAACATAATCATGAAAACCTTCTGTTATTTAATGTTTTACAGTGTAAACAACAAAATTCTATTTTTGTTTTACTAATACTTAACTTTCAGAAGGTGATGTATTCAACTTCTTGGTCCTAGATTAAGAGCATCTTATCTTTCTTCAGTTTTGGAGATTGTATATATCAATTTTATATAATAATATAGCATCATGTGTTACAGTAAATAGCTTACATCTCTTCTTGGTTTAACATAAAAAGAGGATGACATAGGAAAGGAGACCCCTTAACTCCATGCATATTTATCCTGTGTACAGAGATACAGGAACACATGGTAAGAGGAAATCCAGATAGGAAAGGAATACACATTAATAATTGAGAATACAGATGATGCTTGTTATCTCCCCTTGATCTTATGTTACTATTCTAAATGTTCTTGTTTTAGTATCAGTATAGAAGAAAAAAAAAACACAAAAAAATAATGCTTGCTGGCTTGAAAGTAAAGTTGGAAATGAGGATCTATTTTGTCCAGTTATCAAATCAGCTGGAGAGACAGTGAGTTAATATTACTAGGTGTAAAGTCATCTAAGCTTTAAAAAATTGTAGAAATAAATTTATACAGTAAACAAATTTGATGAAATAAAACATTACACCAGTGGTCAGAAAGTGCCCTCACACCATTTACATCTATATGAACAAATTGGAAAAACCCCATCTTAGAGACATCTTGCTAAAATGCCTCTAATTTCCACTTGCTTGGAGTAGACTACCTAAATAAACAAATTAGGTTACTTAGTGCTTTTTGGGGAGACTTTTCTGCACCTGGATCAATTTTGAAAATATATTTTCAGTTGATACACCTATAATTGTTTTATATAGTCCCAAATAACACAGTTCCAATATAAAGAATAGTTGATAAATATGCTCTTATAAGAACTGGTTTTAACATGGAAATAGAACAGTAAATTACATAGTGGATGCTAGCAGACAATCGTTTAACATGGAAATAGAACAGTAAATTACATAGTGGATGCTAGCAGACAATCATTTGACATGGAAATAGAACAGTAAATTACATAGTGGATGCTAGCAGACAATCGTTTGACATGGAAATAGAACAATAAATTACATAGTGGATGCTAGCAGACAATCATTTGACATGGAAATAGAACAGTAAATTACATAGTGGATGCTAGCAGACAATCGTTTGACATGGAAATAGAACAATAAATTACATAGTGGATGCTAGCAGACAATCATTTGACATGGAAATAGAACAGTAAATTACATAGTGGATGCTAGCAGACAATCGTTTGACATGGAAATAGAACAGTAAATTACATAGTGGATGCTAGCAGACAATCGTTTGACATGGAAATAGAACAGTAAATTACATAGTGGATGCTAGCAGACAATCATTTGACATGGAAATAGAACAATAAATTACATAGTGGATGCTAGCAGACAATCATTTGACATGGAAATAGAACAGTAAATTACATAGTGGATGCTAGCAGACAATCGTTTGACATGGAAATAGAACAATAAATTACATAGTGGATGCTAGCAGACAATCATTTGACATGGAAATAGAACAGTAAATTACATAGTGGATGCTAGCAGACAATCGTTTAACATGGAAATAGAACAATACATTACATAGTGGATGCTAGCAGACAATCATTTGACATGGAAATAGAACAATAAATTACATAGTGGATGCTAGCAGACAATCGTTTAACATGGAAATAGAACAGTAAATTACATAGCGGATGCTAGCAGACAATCATTTGACATGGAAATAGAACAATAAATTACATAGCGGATGCTAGCAGACAATCGTTTAACATGGAAATAGAACAGTAAATTACATAGCGGATGCTATCAGACAATCGTTTGACATGGAAATAGAACAGTAAATTACATAGCGAATGCTAGCAGACAATCGTTTGACATGGAAATAGAACAGTAAATTACATAGCGGATGCTATCAGACAATCGTTTAACATGGAAATAGAACAGTAAATTACATAGTGGGTGCTAGCAGACAATCGTTTAACATGGAAATAGAACAGTAAATTACATAGTGGATGCTAGCAGACAATCATTTGACATGGAAATAGAACAATAAATTACATAGTGGATGCTAGCAGACAATCATTTGACATGGAAATAGAACAGTAAATTACATAGTGGATGCTAGCAGACAATCGTTTGACATGGAAATAGAACAATAAATTACATAGTGGATGCTAGCAGACAATCATTTGACATGGAAATAGAACAGTAAATTACATAGTGGATGCTAGCAGACAATCGTTTAACATGGAAATAGAACAATACATTACATAGTGGATGCTAGCAGACAATCATTTGACATGGAAATAGAACAATAAATTACATAGTGGATGCTAGCAGACAATCGTTTAACATGGAAATAGAACAGTAAATTACATAGCGGATGCTAGCAGACAATCATTTGACATGGAAATAGAACAATAAATTACATAGTGGATGCTAGCAGACAATCGTTTAACATGGAAATAGAACAGTAAATTACATAGCGGATGCTAGCAGACAATCGTTTGACATGGAAATAGAACAGTAAATTACATAGCGGATGCTAGCAGACAATCGTTTGACATGGAAATAGAACAGTAAATTACATAGTGGGTGCTAGCAGACAATCATTTGACATGGAAATAGAACAGAAAATTACATAGTGGATGCTAGCAGACAATCATTTGACATGGAAATAGAACAGAAAATTACATAGCGGATGCTATCAGACAATCGTTTGACATGGAAATAGAACAGTAAATTACATAGTGGGTGCTAGCAGACAATCGTTTGACATGGAAATAGAACAGTAAATTACATAGTGGATGCTAGCAGACAATCGTTTAACATGGAAATAGAACAATAAATTACATGGTGGATGCTAGCAGACAATCGTTTGACATGGAAATAGAACAATAAATTAGATAGCGGATGCTAGCAGACAATCGTTTGACAAGGAAATAGAACAATAAATTAGATAGCGGATGCTAGCAGACAATCGTTTAACATGGAAATAGAACAATACATTACATAGTGGATGCTAGCAGACAATCATTTGACATGGAAATAGAACAATAAATTACATAGTGGATGCTAGCAGACAATCGTTTAACATGGAAATAGAACAGTAAATTACATAGCGGATGCTATCAGACAATCGTTTGACATGGAAATAGAACAATAAATTACATAGTGGATGCTAGCAGACAATCATTTGACATGGAAATAGAACAGAAAATTACATAGTGGATGCTAGTAGACAATCATTTGACATGGAAATAGAACAGAAAATTACATAGCGGATGCTAGCAGACAATCGTGTAACATGGAAATAGAACAATAAATTACATAGTGGATGCTAGCAGACAATCATTTGACATGGAAATAGAACAGTAAATTACATAGTGGATGCTAGCAGACAATCGTTTAACATGGAAATAGAACAATACATTACATAGTGGATGCTAGCAGACAATCATTTGACATGGAAATAGAACAATAAATTACATGGTGGATGCTAGCAGACAATCGTTTGACATGGAAATAGAACAGTAAATTACATAGTGGATGCTAGCAGACAATCGTTTAACATGGAAATAGAACAGTAAATTACATAGTGGATGCTAGCAGACAATCGTTTAACATGGAAATAGAACAGTAAATTACATAGTGGATGCTAGCAGACTATTGTTTAACATGGAAATAGAACAATACATTACATAGTGGATGCTAGCAGACAATCGTTTCACATGGAAATAGAACAATACATTACATAGTGGATGCTAGCAGACAATCATTTGACATGGAAATAGAACAATAAATTACATAGTGGATGCTAGCAGACAATCATTTGACATGGAAATAGAACAGTAAATTACATAGCGGATGCTAGCAGACAATCGTTTGACATGGAAATAGAACAGTAAATTACATAGCGGATGCTATCAGACAATCGTTTGACATGGAAATAGAACAGTAAATTACATAGCGGATGCTATCAGACAATCGTTTGACATGGAAATAGAACAGTAAATTACATAGCGGGTGCTAACAGACAATCGTTTGACATGGAAATAGAACAGTAAATTACATAGCGGGTGCTAACAGACAATCGTTTAACATGGAAATAGAACAGTAAATTACATAGCGGATGCTAGCAGACAATCGTTTGACATGGAAATAGAACAGTAAATTACATAGCGGATGCTAGCAGACAATCGTTTGACATGGAAATAGAACAATAAATTACATAGCGGATGCTAGCAGACAATCGTTTGACATGGAAATAGAACAGTAAATTACATAGTGGATGCTAGCAGACAATCGTTTAACATGGAAATAGAACAGTAAATTACATAGCGGATGCTATCAGACAATCGTTTGACATGGAAATAGAACAGTAAATTACATAGCGGATGCTATCAGACAATCGTTTGACATGGAAATAGAACAGTAAATTACATAGCGGATGCTATCAGACAATCATTTGACATGGAAATAGAACAATAAATTACATAGCGGATGCTAGCAGACAATCGTTTAACATGGAAATAGAACAGTAAATTACATAGCGGATGCTAGCAGACAATCATTTGACATGGAAATAGAACAATAAATTACATAGTGGATGCTAGCAGACAATCGTTTAACATGGAAATAGAACAGTAAATTACATAGCGGATGCTAGCAGACAATCATTTGACATGGAAATAGAACAGTAAATTACATAGTGGATGCTAGCAGACAATCGTTTGACATGGAAATAGAACAATAAATTACATAGTGGATGCTAGCAGACAATCGTTTAACATGGAAATAGAACAGTAAATTACATAGCGGATGCTATCAGACAATCGTTTGACATGGAAATAGAACAGTAAATTACATAGCGGATGCTAGCAGACAATCATTTGACATGGAAATAGAACAATAAATTACATAGTGGATGCTAGCAGACAATCATTTAGTATAAATCAGTTTGAACAATATTTAATAAGAGCAGTAACTGAATATCAGACAAAAATTTGACAAACCAAAAAACTCACAGATCCTTGCAGCAGCTGTAAACCACTTAAAAATGTGACAGACAAAACTAGTTGCAAAAGTATTTACAGGAAACTTATACAAAATGTGAAAATTCCTACTTCAAGAAGTGGTCAAATAGAAGATGATGATTGGTTACAAATTTTCTCTCTTACATCTAAATTAGCAAAGTAGTCACATATAAGGTGATTTCTCTTTTACATCCAAATTATCCACAAATAAGGTGGTTTCTCTCTTACAGCCAGATTAACCAAGTTCTCAAATAAGGTGGTTTCAGATAAAGATTTCACAAACTAAACCTCTTGCTACAAATATATACCCTAGGACTATTTTGCCAACCAAATCTTTATCCTAGTTCAGTGCATTAAGATCAATTATACTAATTTTGATCTTTTTACAGATTAAACTAATCTTGAAGGTCATGAATTTAATCAACACAACAATGTTAGCAATCATTTGAAAGACAGCAACAGGAAGAAGTCAGACAAAACCCCATTGCCATGCTAGAGGAAATTCCGACTCCAGTAAAGGGTATGTATAAGACACTTCAAATTTTTTGATGTAATACACATGATACATATGTATTTCAGACTCTAAAATTTGACCCCCAATACATTTTTTTATTTTAAAATATAAAAATTGGAAACCAGATTTTGAATTTCTTAATATATTGCAAATATACATATTCTGGAAAAATGTATCCTAAAAGTTTTGGAGAAATCTGCCTGAGGACTGTTCCAGAAGTAGAGTTGTCATTTTTTGGGGAAAATTCTAATGTGTACCCATCATTTCTAACGATCGGTTACCAGATTATACAATCAAAAGGAAATTGTATTAAATGTGAAGCTGAATTGCTTTGTTGTAGGTTCACATGTTCCAACCCCAAAAAGAGCTGTAAGCATAATTATTACTAATAGAAGTGGCAAAAAGTATAATCTGAGCACAAAAAGAGCATATATTACATGCCATTATTACAGAAAATTGTATGAAACATGTATATGCAGTTAAAATTGTTGTCATAAATCAGTGAAATTCATGTGGATTATTAGTTAGGATGAGAATAGACACCAAATAAATTGATAAATTATTTGTGCAAAGCAGTCACTTCGACAAGTGTACATGTCAACAGTAACTTTTGTGAATTGTCGTAAAGTCCATAAATGATGATTGCTGTATTATCCTCGACTTGCCATGGTTCGTCCCATAACGACGGTCCGGTGCAACATGTTTTTAAGTTTAACAAAATCTCTCTTATCTAACATTTTTCAGTCACATAACTTCCATCAGTTGCATTGATACATCCCAGTTTGTTGTTTTTTGTTGTTGTTGTTTTCTTAGTTTTTTTTAATGATATCTGGTGCCATTTATTTAAATTTAAGTTGGACTGCTATGTGTATACTTTCATAATAGAATGAATCTAGGGCAAATGGTTTCACATTCAAGAACCCGTCTGTTTTCTTGGAACTGTCTGATGTATAATTCATACAGAAGTTACCACATTGACATACATGAATTTTTATTTGATTTTTTAAACTATTTTTAAGTAGCAAACTTTTTTATCCTTCATATTTAAATATTTCAGTCTGTATAGTTGTCCATTTCATTCATTTTTTGTCCTAACATGATGGTATAAGAAGTGCATGTTACAGTAGCCAAGTTAAACCAGACATTCATGTTGTGCTTAATTTTATTTGACCCAGATAATGTCACCAGGATCTGAAAACAAGAGTGTTTTAAGTCACAAGACAATTGGCACACGAACCATGGACAGGTATGAAGTAAGGACAGTCAAGCTTGAAATATCATTGTTGATTCTTAAATAGGTCACTTGAGAAAGGATTGTATTATTATATAGAACACATATGACAAGTAAATTATAAGCAACCATAAAAGCCCCTGGGATGAATAAATGCGTACAGAACACAAACCTAAAATTGTAATCATTAGTCTGTCTCAATCTGAGCTTGGAACACTTTTTTCTAACGGGTACCCAATTTTTATTACCCACGTTATTATCAATGGGAGAATACCCAGGTACCCATTGGCATCTTTATCCAAAAGTAGTCAAATTTGGAATATGCGATGTCACTTCCAGGTATCTCATCAATAGTGCAGTTTATATGTTTGCTACTGAACTATGGTAGCTCTGTTGGTAGAGCAATTCGACTCGTAGTCCAAAGGATGAATTTTCAGACTGGGTCAGCTGCGTAAGTGTGTCCTTAGGAAAACAGTTGGCTCCTATTTTCAGAGTGTGAATTAGACACTGTGTTAAAAGGGTCATCTAATCCAAACTACATTTATGTATTTTGCCATTACCTTGTCAAATGAATCTTCAAAAATCCACCTTACAGAATGTCTCAAATGCTGTAATCAGAAAAAAACTTCTACCAACTTTTTCATTTCTATTTCGGATTTCATTTTTCAACAGTTCAAAACTGAACCTGCTAACTTAAATTCAATGGTCAACAGGAAGTGCATTGATTCAAAGAGAACAATCTCTAAGTGAAAATAGTGTTGCAGACTGGCATATGATGAAATTCAGATGCAGGAATGTCAATTACACATTTTGTTTGCTTTGAATTTTCTGGAACAGTGAAGAATGGTTTTCATTTTTAGCAAATGTCCAGCAGTATCTTTCATTATGACCTTAAAGTTTGTAAAATAAATGTGATGTATTAATATAACAGGTACATACATACATACATACTCTAGTTGTCTTACCTTATTAAAAGATCACTGATTGAACTCAAATAATATGCTTATGATTACTAGATTTGAATATTGATCTTACTCTGTTTAATTCTTGTAATTTTAAGATGTATGTATTCAATAAAAACTAAATACTATAGTGTTTTTTTGTTGTTTTTGCTCATGTGAGCAGATTTTGCTCTTGTTACAATTCCTGCACGTGATTTTCTTATTAGAATATATTTGCTCACTTGAGTTCTACTTAATTTGCATGTTAAATTGCACATGAGACTAACTGAGTTAGATCTCACATGATAATCTCATGTGCAGGATAGGCAGTTTTGGTGTGTGCAATTTGTAATGTAAAATGAAGGATATCTAAAAAAAAACATCTTCTTACATGTCTGAGCCCAAGATTTCAAGCTCTTTAACTTAAGGTATTGATGTTAAAGAATGTATTCATAGAGAGGCAATAATAGCAGTAACTTTACTATTCCTTGCATGCATAGTGAATTATGTTTTATAAATATATATATCTGTGTCCATTCATTATTGAAAATCACTTAAATTGCCCTACAATAACAATAATGGGGTATGTTTTTTGTGTTGCTCATAATTACTATTTCTTTACATCCTCAGTTTGCAGTTTTATTCTTTAATTCAAGTATCTGTCTCCTCAGTTTAGCTGTCCTTCCTGCTATACTACTGACACCTAACCATAAAGGGAAATAACTCTTACAAATGTGTTCGCTATGAAACTATGCTGATTGAGTGCTTGCTGGCATGAAGCTTCACCACACATTTTATTAAAATAAAATAGAAAAAGTGGATGCATGGATATGCACTGTTTCTGCCAGTCACTTCATTCATGTATGTATGCAGACAATTAAGGAAAAATGTTTGTTATTTTCCTTATATAATTAAAGTGTTGTCAAGTTTATTTGATGGGGTTTTTCTAGGTATTGGCTATTTACATAATATGTACCACCTACATATGATACAATACTGCCGAATGGTATGGTGTTGGAGTTTGAATAATTATTTAAGGCGATTGGGGAAGCAATAAGCTGTCAGCAAACCAAGTAGAGTCCAGCAAAAATAAATGTCATAACTCCTGGTTTGCATAGTGTTACTTTGTGAAGCATAGCAGCAAGGGGTGGGGGATTTAATTTATTTCACATACTGCAAACAAAATATCGACAAACATTATTCTGGAGAGTACGCTCTCCATCGAAATTGGAGCACCACCTGTAACAAAACATTCTACATGCTTAATTATACATTCAGAGTATTCTCTTTATTATTATTTGTTACCATAATCTTGTCAAAATCCTACTAAATGGCCAATGCTTTTCTTCATGACTTTAGACTTTAGACATAAAATAGATTGAATACAACATGATAATAAGTAATGTTGGCACAGTTCATTTGTGATGATGAAGACTGTTAACATCCATACAGGAGAGTCTCAGGCATTTATTAATGCACAGCTGTATTACCTGTAAAGCCACCATTAATCTTAAAAATGTATGTTGCCCCAGATGCTAGACATAACTATAAACTGTCACACTGCAGACATCAAAGCGATATGACTCAAATTGTTATAGCTACACATAAAAATCAAAATCACACTCATACGCACACATAAGCTATATCAAAGCTGCTCACAAACTCTCCTTGGAATTAGGTCACACTGATCAAGTTTTGCAGTGCAACCACCCATGACCCCAAGACACAACCATGGTGTAGGGCTGATGTAAATATTCATATTTACATAGGAGCTACAACCAGTTCTTAGCAGACAGCTTAATTTTATATACATTTCACTGTGTTGACGAAGTTACAAAAATGTAATATCAATTTAAGACTTTGAGCTGTATCAGACATTTTTTTTATCTTAATCTAGATTGTGGACGGATGGACAGACATGCACATGGACTCCATGCAACTTAAAAAAATGATTAGTTCACTAATGCGGAAAAAGCGACTCCTATATACCCCAGCTCATTTTAGTGGCAATATAATCAGCAACCATACATCCATCATATAGTGTTTCTTTCTTTACTGGCATGATATCATTTTCTTAATTAGAATAGTATATGAGAATGCAAACATTTACATGCATTCACAAAAGTATCTTTCCAACATAAATGTGTAACAACACTCTTACTTTTTCTATCTCTCACTAATGATTTTGATAGTAGAAAACAATATTGCTGGACACTTCTGTACTGACACGTTCTTGGATTTGTCTGAAAAGGAAGCAATACAAATGTCATCTTTATTATGATAGGAAGAATAGCTACATGTTGAAATGTTTAACACAATGATAGGAAGAATAGCTACATGTTGAAATGTTTAACACAATGATAGGATGAATAGCTACATGTTGAAATGTTTAACACAATGATAGGAAGAATAGCTACATGTTGAAATGTTTAACACAATGATAGGATGAATAGCTACATGTTGAAATGTTTAACACAATGATAGGAAGAATAGCTACATGTTGAAATGTTGAACACAATGATAGGAAGAATAGCTACATGTTGAAATGTTGAACACAATGATAGGAAGAATAGCTAGATGTTGAAATGTTTAGCACAATGATAGGAAGAATAGCTACATGTTGAAATGTTGAACACAATGATAGGAAGAATAGCTACATTTTGAAATGTTTAACACAATGATAGGAAGGATAACTACATGTTGAAATGTTTAACACAGTGATAGGAAGAATAGCTACATGTTGAAATGTTTAACACAATGATAGGAAGAATAGCTACATGTTGAAATGTTAAACACAATGATAGGAAGAATAGCTACATGTTGAAATGTTTAACACAATGATAGGAAGAATAGCTACATGTTGAAATGTTGAACACAATGATAGGGAGAATAGCTACATGTTGAAATGTTGAACACAATGATAGGAAGAATAGCTACATGTTGAAATGTTGAACACAATGATAGGAAGAATGGCTACATGTTGAAATGTTGAACACAATGATAGGAAGAATAGCTACATGTTGAAATGTTGAACACAATGATAGGAAGAATAGCTACATGTTGAAATGTTTAGCACAATGATAGGAAGAATAGCTACATGTTGAAATGTTGAACACAATGATAGGAAGAATAGCTACATGTTGAAATGTTGAACACAATGATAGGAAGAATAGCTACATGTTGAAATGTTGAACACAATGATAGGAAGAATAGCTACATGTTGAAATGTTTAACACAATGATAGGAAGAATAGCTACATGTTGAAATGCTTAACAAAAATCTCTGATACTCTACTGGCCATTAAGACTTTTTAGAAATATAAAATAAGACCATGTCTTCTTTTTCACTCAAGAGTATTTGAGTGATAGGATTTTCAAGATGGCTAATGCACCAGTGAAATAATGAGCAAGATCTCTATAGTACAGATTATTTTTGGTGGTCCATGGTACATATGTTTTTTGGTGTTCCATGGTACAGATGTTTTTTTGTGGTCCATGGTACAGATTATTTTTGGTGGTCCAATTTGTGCATATTATTTTTGGTGGTCAACAATACAGATTATTTTTGCAGTCCATGGTACAGATTATTTTGTACAGTTCATGGTGCGTATTATTTTTGGTGGTCAACAATACAGATTATTTTTGGCAGTCCATAGTTCAGATTATTGTTGGTGGTCCATGGTACAGATGTTTTTTTGGTGGTCAATGGTACAGGTTATTTTTGGCGATCCACAGTACAGATTATTTTTGGTTGTCCACAGTACAGATTATTTAGTGTGAAGGCACTAGAGTAGAGCATATAGAATCTTGTTAACCCAGCCTCATCTAATAGTAGGATTTGAACCTGTATCATTTGTGTCATGAGTCTGGCGTGCTTACCACTAATCCACTGTTGCATCATGATAAAATATTACCACATTGTGTGTGGATCATGCTTCGTATCAAATGTAAGATTAATTCCAACACTGATGGAACTCATAAAAAATGTGGCTTCTATAGTGATAATAAAATGCACAAGTGGGCCTGATATCATTTAACTGCTTACACAAGTTAACAGTTGACCCATTTCACTAGCATGATTACCAATGTTCAACATCAGGATCATATATTCCAAGCTTAATCAAACTAAAATAAGAAGTATGGCCTCAAATTGATAACAAGCTGGTCATTTAAATGCATTATAACTTTATTGTCACAGATCTTGCTCATTATCCAACTTATCTGAAATCATGATGATTTCAGCCTATATTCCAACTTTGATCTAAATCGAATTGAATAAACTATCGCTTCCAGAATGTACATGTATTAAGTTCAACTGATTGGATGCAAGATCATATAATTCATATACATGCATCTCACTCATGGATCTTGCTCAATACCAAAGTGATGATGTAGGTATATATTCCATGACTGGTAAACAATCTGATAAGAAAATTTAAAGCCAGACTGGTAATAAACTCAGTCAGGGGTTCCTACATAGATCTCACTCATATTTGTAATCTTCTGAGACACTAATAATACAAATTAATCTATATTCCAATTTAATTAAATCTGATTAAAAGACATGGCCACCATAGTGGTAATAAGCAAGTGTTGATGTTTTTGGGGAGTTTAATGCCATTTTTCAGCACATCATAGCCTACACATGGCAGCTGGTATATTTGATGGCAGAAGAACCGGGGAACGCCTTGGAAAGAACCGTAACCACTAACCCACAGAAAGCTACTAGCAAGCTTTCTTACATATCCACATTAGCTTAGACACGACTCATGCCAATATAAGTGAGTGATCAGTAAGGTTGAGCAACATAGATGTCTTGTCCACCTAGTGCACCAATGGGACAGTCAATGGATGGATGTCTTGTCCACCTAGTGCACCAAATGGGACAGTCAATGGATGGGTAACAAACAGCAGACAAATAAACTGACTAACGGCCAGATGCATTAGTATGCACAGGTAATAAAATGCAATATTGTCTCGTCAGCATGCTTGGATCTCACTCATTATGAAACCCAGCTGAGATCTTCATGACAAAAAAAGCATGTATTCCAAACTGTACTAGAAATGTATTTTCCAAAGTGCTAGGAAACTCAATCACACATATGCAATATCAGTACATTATGGGAGTATCTCACTCTTAACACTCTATGAGACAAGGACATCACTATATTCTCCTTCCTGTGATGGTGGATCATAAAAAGACCCAGTTACAACTTTGAACAATTTGTCTTCTGACTGTAGCTGTACCAGATAAAACTATTTTCATGAAACTTTAATCTCAGAAATCATTTAATACAGTGAATACTCTATCGTAAAGCCTAAGACTAACAACTGACATTATGACAAAGAGACTGAATTTTATATGTGTAAACACCAGACTTAATTTATTTGACATATTTAAAAGAGGGATTGTTAATTGACATGTTCAAAAGACAGACTGATAACTGTCATATGCAAAAGACAGACTGATAACTGGCAAATGCAAAAATGGACAGATAACTGACATATACAAATGACAGACTGATAACTGGAATGTGACTTTATGTCATATTTTAAGTCATCATACAAGATATTTTAAATAAGAAATGCCTGATGAAATATAAGAAACTATTGATTATACATGTACAAGACAAACACCAATGTAGGTATGCCTGGATTATGCATAACAAATACAATTCATTTAATCTTTTAGAAACTTGTATTAACACATCTACAAACCAATACATGTTAGTCTAGGAGCGATGCTGTCTCAAGAAACGATCTTATTGTAGAGTTTATGTTGTCCATATGCAGGAATTGCTCTGCAATCCAGTCAATAATTATTCCATCTTGCAGGTTAAGATACAAATTCCAGGAGCAAAGTAATCTGCTGATATGTACATGACCATAATCTGTTAATATATATCAAAATTCATGGCCATGGATCAAATTTTTATAAATTTATCAGACCTTAACATTGTCTATTATAACCGTAATTAATGATTGATCAATTTTTTATCTCATTAACAGCCTAAGTATTTGTGTTTCTTCCATTTACAAAAACTGTCAGCATTTCAGAACCCAGTTAATAATTTTTATATTCAATATTTTAATCTTGTTGTCATGGTTATCATTTCTTCTTCAAGTTATGCATCTTTTACAAAGTTTATACATTTGGAAAATTAAAATGAATCAGCACTATATAACAAGAATTGTACTGAAGTGCTGTAAAACTGAGTGCACATACAGACTGAATTAATTAGAATGGTCCTGGAGTGCTGTTAGGTCCTATATGTACAGACTGAATTAATTAGAATGGTACTGGAGTGCTGTTAAGTCCTATACATTATTACAGACTGAATTAATTAGAATGGTACTGGAGTGCTGTTAAGTCCTATACACTATTACAGACTGAATTAATTAGAATGGTACTGGAGTGATCTTAAGTCCTATATGTACAGACTGAATTAATTAGAATGGTACTGGAGTGCTGTTAAGTCCTGTACATACAGACTGAATTAATTAGAATGGTACTGGAGTGCTGTTAAGTCCTATACACTATTACAGACTGAATCAATTAGAATGGTACTGGAGTGCTGTTAAGTCCTATACACTATTACAGACTGAATTAATTAGAATGGTACTGGAGTGATCTTAAGTCCTATATGTACAGACTGAATTAATTAGAATGGTACTGGAGTGCTGTTAAGTCCTGTACATACAGACTGAATTAATTAGAATGGTACTGGAGTGCTGTTAAGTCCTATACACTATTACAGACTGAATTAATTAGAATGGTACTGGAGTGCTGTTAAGTCCTATACACTATTACAGACTGAATTAATTAGAACGGTACTGGAGTACTGTTAGGTCCTCCACATACAGACTGAATTAATTAGAATGGTACTGGAGTGCTGTTAAGTCCTGTACATACAGACTGAATTAATTAGAATGGTACTGGAGTGCTGTTAAGTCCTATACACTATTACAGACTGAATTAATTAGAATTGTACTTGAGTGCTGTTAAGTCCTATACACTATTACAGACTGAATTAATTAGAATGGTACTGGAGTGCTGTTAAGTCCTCCACATACAGACTGAATTAATTAGAATGGTACTGGAGTGCTGTTAAGTCCTATACACTATTACAGACTGAATTAATTAGAATGGTACTGGAGTGCTGTTAAGTCCTATACACTATTACAGACTGAATTAATTAGAATTGTCCTTGAGTGCTGTTAAGTCCTCCACGTACAGACTAAATTAATTAGAATGGTAGTGGAGTGATTTTAAGTCTTGTACACACAGACTGAATTAATTAGAATGGTACTGGAGTACTGTTAAGTCCTATACATACAGACTGAATTAATTAGAATTGTGCTGGAGTGCTGTTAAGTCCTGCATGTATAGACTGAATTGTGTGTGTGTGTGTGATTTGGATTTTTAACGTAGCTTAACAAAAATTTCAGTCATATCGCTACAATGTCTGCAGTGTGGCAGTTTATAGTGATGTCTAGCACTGGGGCATCATGCCACAGACATGTAGCATGATGTCCCACCCAGTCACATTATCCTGACACCTGGCCGACCAGTCCTAACACTAACCTCTTAATGCTGAGCGCCAGGCGAGGCAGCTGTTTGTACCGTTTTTGTAAGTCTTTAGTATGACCTGGCCGGGGATCGAACCCACGACCTCCCGCATCCGAGGCAGATGCTCTAACCACTAGGCCATCGGAGTGGTCTATAGACTGAATTAATTAGAATTTTACTGGAGTGCTGTTAAGTCCTGGACATACAGACTGAATTAATTAGAATTGTACTGGAGTGCTGTTAAAGTCCTGGACATACAGATTGAATTAATTAGAATTTTACTGGAGTGCTGTTAAGTCCTGGACATACAGACTGAATTAATTAGAATTGTACTGGAGTGTTGTGAAGTCCTGTACATGCAGACTGAATTAACCAGTAAACTATGTAAGAAGCTATAAATACTCTTTGGGTATTGAACAAAGGACTGCAGAAGTAACATGTGAACATCTCAAATTCATGATGTGTATAGCTAAGGAATGAAACCAACAGCATTTTAGACAATTTTATGATAGTATGTACATCCATTCAGAATTCACTCACAAACTATACTATTATTCCAGGCACTGAAGAAAGAACTGCAGAGGTAACATAGCCAACACTTCACATTCATCTTGTGTATAGCTAAATATTCTGATGCACAGCATACATTTATTTACACAAATATAGGTAACCTAGATCCTCTGTTAACCAGCAAGCTAAAGCATAAACAAACCAAGGCTTTGTTAGGTCCTCTCTTAACCAGCAAGCTAAAGCATTACCAAATCAAGGCTTTGTAAGCATATGTAACATATATCCTGTCTTAACCAGCAAGCTAAAACATTACCAAACCAAGGCTTTGTAAGCATAGGTAACATATGTCCTGTCTTAACCAGCAAGCTAAAACATTACCAAACCAAGGCTTTGTAAGCATAGGTAACATATATCCTGTCTTAACCAGCAAGCTAAAACATTACCAAACCAAGGCTTTGTAAGCACAGAGGATATTTTAGGGACAGGGGATACCACCAACCACCTGAGCCCTAGCTAATTAACAGATTCAAATAATTTATGCACAAATTTGACTAATACTGGTAGTGATTCATGTAATAGATGATGCAAAACAAATTAATTTTTAGCATTGCAGCATTTCAGTGACAGTTGCCATGGTATTGCTCTTCCCATAAGCACAGTTCTTATCCATGTTGTATGGTGGTCTGTTGGATCATTATACATGTACATTAACTTGTGCTATCAGTTCAAGTTCCATCTGTACTTTGCACATTTGTACTTGGTAACTGTAAGAACACTTGCTCAAACAAAGCCATATCATTAAATGCACCCTGAACTAACCTTGGTCATTAAGCCTAATGATGTATTTCAATAGGAATGGCCCTTAAGCCATTCAAAGAGGGATGATTACCATCTACATCATTAAGACACAGTCCATTAACTCAAGTGTAATGTTTACCTATGCTTACAAAATACCCAATTTATTAAATTATTGTAATGAGTTCTGCTTTTGAACACAACAGAAGCAGCAATAATGTATTTTCATGACACACAAAAAGAAATCTCCATATTGGTATTATATGCTTGACCTCTCCACCCCAACTGTAATATGACCCAAGGGCTTTAACCCACATGCTTGACCTCTCCACCCCAACTGGAATATGACCCAAGGGCCTTAACCCAAAACACATTATTTACATTATCATGTGTCCTTCCCCTAGGATGTTATGAACAAAGTTTGGTCAAAAGATATTACAAATGTCTCTGTAATTGTAATCTATTTATATTTCTCCAAGAAATGAACGTTCTGGTGGCCTAGTGGTTAGAGCGTCCACCTCAGATGTGGGAGGTTGTGGGTTCGATCCCCAGCCGAGTCATACCAAAGACTTACAAAAACGGTACTAACAGCTGCCTCGCTTGGCACTCAGCATTAAGAGGTTAGTGTTAGGACTGGTCAGCCCGGTGTCAGGATAATGTGACTGGGCGGGACATCATGCTACATGTCTGCGGCCTGATGCCCCAGTGCTAGACATCACTATAAACTGCCACATTGCAGACATCGTAGTGATATGACTGAAAAATTGTTAAAGCTACATTAAAAATCCAAATCACATCAACACACCAAGAAATAAAACATCAAATTTTATAGTGGCCCCATTAATCTCATTAATTACAGGTAAAATACCCAAATGCATGCTCATGGATAATTAGGGATAAATGACTATAGCAAAAATGGTACAATAAGAAAATGTTATGGAATCTTGTAGCAAATACCCATGGGATTAAAGACATTTCCCCATCACTGTTAATATCCCCTCCCTCTTATGAATGATGACCCAACAGTGAAAGTCAACAATCTTAATTAGATGATGTGCCTATTGCCACATGCAAGTATTCAGTTTGGGAACAGTAATTCCTATTTTTATATTTCACTTTTGATCCCTCTCCATTCCCCAAGCAGAGGTCCAAAACATGTATATGTTTGTAGCTGTCCATGATTATATTTTATGCATAATCATGTTTTGGACTTGACCTTGATAGTCTGACATTACACATACTGTTTAAAACACACACACAGACACACAAAGAGATGGTAATAGAAGGAAGGTGTGGAGGAGGCATATGCTATGTCAGATATCTAGAAGAAAATCTTAAAAGAAACTACACAATTTTATTTGTCAAAAATACAATGCTAGTTACACTCAAGAGAATATCCATGATTTCGTTTGTTAAAAAATCCACATATACCAAAATTATACATATCGCACACAAACACAAACACCTTACAATAACTTAGAATGCACAAATGGAATTGGGTCAAAATTAGTATTTCCAGTTTGGTACCCACGAATGTAGTTCTAGTCTATTTTTAGAACATTTTTTCCTCTCACATTTTGGTTGTGATTGAAGAGTCAGATTTACGTATTTTGGGTAGGGATTTAAAGGTAATTGTTTATTCTTGAGAATATGAGCTCAGGGTATTGTTGTCCGTGTGTATTTTGACCACAGTGCACAGTGAGTAATAAGGCCTTGGTGATGATCCGGAAGTGAAATCTGTGTTCTGTTTACATTCTATTCTGTTTACAGTCCAGCATCTCAAAAAAATGTAGGTCAACCTTTCACAAGAACTTCATGGTGAAGTCATCTTTGAAGGTATTTTTAGATTAACATATGATTTGTATTGATTGTCACACAGTGGAATGGTCAGCACTGACAAACAAATGTAGAGAACATATAGTAAAATTAATTGTGTTCTATGTCCAGAAATACATACATAAATAAAATTATTTAAAACAACATATGAAAATAGATTTTAATGGGAATATTATAATCATATTATCTCTTAAATAAAAATAAATAATATAAAATATTTAACATATTTATTTACATACTTTGTTAGCAGAGCTACGAGTTTTAATAGAATGATTTCCTTTGGAACTAAACCTCTGTCTCAAGACTATTGCTCTTAAAGTTGAACAATTACGGGTTTTCTAAAGCAGTTATATCCCTTGGTTGAACAATAAAGTTTGCTTGATGCTGTTAAATGTTTGCTGTTGTCTCCCAGGTTGATCAGTCAATATAGTGCCAGATATGGACTGTAATATAAAGTTTGTGAGAATGATGTCTGATGTAATGTAGACTTCCCTGACAATGATGTCTCATGTAGACTGTAATGTAGATAAAAAGAATCTTCTAAACAGGCATAATGCTTTTTCATTCAAACATTACAAGACAGTAGGTTACAGGCCTAAAAGTTCCATTATCCCAATGGATATGACTGATTGCTGTAGCTGGATAAGAAAAAAGTTCTCTGAGATGTATCTTTTTACATGTTTTATATTTATCTCCTCATGAACTAAATAATTCAATATCCAATATAAATTTGGTCAATTCAAAAATATGCTTGTGCCCAATTTTGCATATACAATAGATGGTCATAATCAGTTAAGAAGATATAAAAATGTTTCATAATTTCTGATTTTTTTTCTTCATATTCCCTGAGAAATTTAATTCTGTGATTCCAGTTCACTTGTTTTTAAAGTGGCTGCTCTTAACCCCTTCCTCTTCTTCAGAACATGCATGACAGTGGGTGCCTCTGAAGAGCAAACATATCCTTCAGATGGCCTAGATATTCTTTTTGTCTCTTAGAAAACCCATTTCACTGCATCCTGTATGAAAAAAAGAGAAAACAAACGTTTTTAACAGTTATCAATTAAAAGTTGTCTTATTTATTGTGAATTTTCTTCATGTCATTTAAATAACAGATACACGTACTTATGATCAATATCAAACAAACAAGAGTCCCTTGCTGGGAATGACATTCAACTGGTTGACGGTTAATCAGTACTATATATATTGTGATTTTTCTGATTCTTCATTTTGTCTTTTATTAGCAGACACTTATTCCTCAATATTAAATGAACAAGAGTCCCTAGACGGGTATGATGCTCTACGGGCTAACAACTAATAAGTGCTCATATTCTTCTTCTTGTCTTCTCAGTGCAGATATTAATTAATATCAAATAATCAAGAGTCCCTCAAAGTGAAATTTCCTCTTACTCATAAATATAAAACAGTAATTATTCATGCTTAGCTAGCAGCAGAATTAATGCATTCTCCATTCGAAGCTATGATAATGGTTGACTTGCACATACCGGCTATGACCAAAGGGTAAAATAGATAAATTACATTTAAAGCTGAGCACAGTTATTTTTTTATTTCACTGTGTTTTTTGTGGATAAATTACTTTTCTTTCATAGCATAACCAAAACTGATAATATTAAATAATCTGTCAGATATATGAAAATCTGATTTTTTGCTGTATTCAACAAAATAATTTATGAATAAAATATGTATCTTTCATAAGTGTAATTAACCAACAAAATGTAATGTAATCATCTATGCAATGCAATGGTCTACCTAGCTGTAACACATTTAACTTTGACATAAGCAAAGCCTAATTTTCCCTCTTTTAATTAACACAATCTTCCTTTTAAATTTTAGAAACTCTGGTTTCCATGTAGTTAACAATCAATGTTAATTTAAAAACTATATAAAGGAAATGTCCTAAATAATCTGTATCAAAATGTATTAACTGTATGTGAAAGTCAAAATTGGACAAGTTGGATCATTCATTTACATACAAGACCTAACATAAATTTCATAACTGATTTAAAATTTATTAATCAAATCAAAATATGACATAAAGTACATTGATAATGATTTAAATGCATTATAAATTTCTAGATTAGCTCTATCTACAATGAAAAACTACATTTGAAAATAAAAATTTGAAAATAACATTTGAAAGGTACAAACTAGTATAAAATCAATACTATGCACCTGCCCCATGTGTAATAATGCTTTATAGTGATCACTGAAATTTCCCTCCAGAAATATGACCGCTCTGGTAGCCTAGTGGTTAGACTATCCATCTTGGATGTGGGAGGTCGTGGGTTCAAACCCTAGCCAAATTATACCAAAGACTTATAAAAATGGTACTAACAGCTGCCTTGCTAGGCACTTAGCATTAAGAGGTTAGTGTTAGGAGTGGTCAGTCTGGTGTCAGGATAATGTGACTGGGTGAGACATCATTCTACATAGCTGTGGCATGATGCCCCAGTACTAGACATCACTATAAACTGCCACACTGCAGACATCATAGTAATATGACTGAAGAATTGTTAAAGCTACATTAAAAATCCAAATCACACACACACACTCCATGCAGAAATAATCTTTCTTCTTCAGAGTGACTTTGATCTATGAGCAGCAGTCCCCCAAATCAAAACACTTTATTCTCATCCTATGTGCAAGCCCTTTCCTAAGCTTGAGATATAAAATTACTGTCATTCTACAGAAACTATTTTTGTTGCGGTCAGTGAACGTAACATAAATAGGCCCATAACCTAAAAGCGTTTTTCTTTATCCCTAGTGCAAAACATTCATAATGATCAATTGAAATAATGTTAATATGCAGAAACCATTTTTCTTCATTCAGAGAAGTGACATTGACCTTTACCTTTTGACTCCAAAATCAATGGGTTTGTTCCTTACACCAAACAAAAGTGAGCCATAAAGTTTGGTAAGCAATCAGGGATCCTTTCTGTTGCTGCTTTCAGTGATGCTCTAAGATTATACATGCCTAATGCCTGTCTGACAGTCACTCTGAGGCTGCCAAGCTGGGATGGAATGGCCAGGTATCAAGCTTGCTACTCTTGGATTATGAGACTGATATCCATACAAGTGAGATACCATGGCAACAACTCAACTTATTATGCAGGAACCAAGTTTCTAGTACAGTTAAGGACCTTGACCTTTGACCTTTTCATCCTCAATTTAAAAAATTCTTTTCCTTGCCTCAAGTGAAAGCCATCCACAAAGAATAATAAGCTTATAAACAGTAGATTCAAGAAATCTGAAACTATTGTGACGATATCAGATAGGTGACAGATGGATGTATTGACAATATATGCCCTGCCTTAATTTTGGCAGGTACGTAAAAATCAGAGAGATTCCAAATCAAAGCTTTGTGCCCATTCCTCTACATGTATTATTTTGTACATAATCATTAACTGGTACAATAATTGGTTTACACACACTCATAATGTCTACCAGATAATATGAAAACAAACCAAACACTTAGCTAGACTCAAGAGAGTTAAACAACCATTTCAGTATAAGAAAAAGAAACACTTGAGCCACTTATCTGGAGGTCATATAAAGTCAAGATTGACTGCATTACAGTATTTATCTGATGGCAAGCCAAGATTAATAATAGATTATTAATAATAGATACCCAATCTAATTCTTTAAAAAAAAAACACCCTGTCGCATATTTACTGAGGATATTGTTGCTGATAACCATTCCACCCAACCTATTCACAGATTTATTCAGCTGGCTGCCTTGACCATCCCAACCTATTCAGAGGTTTCAGATGGATGTATGTTATTATTGTGATTATACATACAGGATGCTTGTATTCAAGTTGTATTTCTGTCCTATGTTATTTGAAGAGCTAAGTAAATACAGTGCAACTAATCCTTCAGCAAGTCCCTATGGAAACCTGTAACTTCTAATACAGCAGCCATGAATTCTATTGTTCAATGAACCATTATAGTACTGCTCAAACAACTTTAAATTCACCACTTAGATAAAACAGTTAAAATGTATGGTCCCAACAGTGTCTAGTTTAGGAAGTTTTACATGAACTGTAGATTGGTTTACACAAGAATGATTGACAATTATTTACCTGGCATGGTATTTATTGTAGACATCAGGTAAGCAGAACTCTCTTTCAAAGAAATCTTTTTGGATTGACATTAAAGACAGCCAGGTTTTCAGATTGTCAAGCCTAAGTGTTTTTCCCAAGAAGGACTGATAGGACTGCATATGGACTAAGACATCCAGATTTCCTATAATCAGAGATAGCATGGAATCCATTTGCTGAATAAAATCCTCTTTTACAAAGAATGCTTGGAAATAATACACAGCTGTACACACACACACACACACACACACACCAGCGTGAATATGGTATATATTAATGCACATGTATATGGAGTGTGCCTGATTTGGATGTTTAACATAGCTTAATTAACAATCTTTCAGTCATATTGCTATGATGTCTGCAGTGTGGTAATTTATAGTGATATCTAGCACTGGGGGCATCATGCCATGGACTGCTGCTAGTTCCCTTTTTATTAGTCTTTGGTATCACTCAGATGGGGTTCAGACTGATGACCTCCCTTATCCAAGTTGGACCCTGACTAATCTAACCACTTATGCCACTGGAGTGGTCAGAAAGAGAAATGACAAAATCAATGATCAAGTTAGTGGTGTAATGAACTGTCAGATTTATAACATACACTCTGTAATTTAACAATCTATCCATAGTTTAACATCTCAGTCTGAGAGCTGGTCTAATAGCATCAGCTTTGCAGAAAACAAAATATACAGTCATATATATAATTTAACAGTAAAACTTTGCATGTACAATGGCGATCATCAGAAGACATGACTAATGATTGTATTCACTATGTATGTACAATGGTGATCATCAGAAGACATGACTAATTATTGTATTGACTATGTAGGTACAATGATGATCATCAGAAGATGTGACTAATTATTGTATTCACAACATTTTCACAAGAGTTGTCCTCTGTTTTGGCAATAAACATTTCCATCAACTATATTTGCATATATATTACACAATGCTTGTATATTGTAGGTATTAATTAGAGAAGTAGTCCTTTGTGATGATGTGCAAATCTTATTTTGCAATAAATGTGGTTAGAGCATCCACCTTTGTTGGCGAAGGTGACACACGTTTGAAGCCAGTTTTGTCATACCAAATACATAAAAATGGTATTAGCAGCTGCCTCGCTTGGCACTCAGTATTAAGAGGTTAATGTTAGGACTGGTCACACCTGTGTCAGGATAATATGTCTGGGTTTGATATAATGTCACATGTCTGTGACACATTGCCCCAGTGCTAGGCATCACAGTAAACTCACACTGCAGACACCATAGCTGAAATTTTTTAAGCTACATTAACAATATAAAAAACACAAAATGCACACACAGACACACAATCAAAGAAAAACTAATGTCTGTTGGAATATAACTGATTTAGAATGCTCCTTGAATATTCTTGAAATCCCTAGATGAAATAGCAAGTAAAGCTGCCTGATTACAACTGTTGACTGCATTTCATGCAGCAGTCTTATTCATTATCTTGTGTCCAAGTTCATCTCTTATGATATGCTCATGAAATACAGGATAATGCAATACTTAGTGATTACTACATTTACAAATCAGAATTAGGTCATCATCAAACAGTATACATCTTACATCATCAAGCAGTATACGTCTTAAATCATCAAACAGTATAAATTATACATCATCAAACAGCATACATATTGCATCATCAAACAGTACATGTGATACATCATTAAACATAAACAGTACATGTGATACATCATTAAACAGTACATGTGATACATCATCAAACCAGTATACATAATACATCATTAAACAGTATACATGATGCATCATTAAACAGTATACATTAGACATCATCAAACATTACACATCTTGTAGCATCAAACAGTATACACGATACGTTATCAAATAGTATACAAATTACATAATCAAATGTACATATTATATCATCATTAGTAGGAAACTTGGACGTAGTGATTCGTTTCTAATATATATGCATATTCATCTGGAAGTCCATTTAGTTCCAGGTTGTGTTTCACAACCAGAGTCATATGTAAAGTTTAGACTTAGTAATTGTCATAATTACATATTTTTTGGTTTTGCTCCATATCCAACCAAATCCGATGTTCATTTTATTTAATTCTCTGGAAATGTTTTTGTTAGATACATTGATGCTGTACATGTATTTTTACTTTTAGTTTTCATCATAAAATACAAAGATTTGAACATTGTACATTTTTTATCATGCATACAAGAGCAGGCAAGCCATAGTGACTGCTGCACTGACATGCTGGTTAACATGTTATCAACCAGGTATTGTGTGTAATCCCCTCAACTATATTTATCAACAGCATATATTTCTACATTTTTCCCTTTGTTGACCCACAAAAGGGTCTTTAGAAAAAGTAAAAATAAATATAAACAAAGTAATAAAAATCAAAAGAGAAAAAAACCAGTACTGCAATATTAGTTAGCTAATGTACATTGGACACATTATTTCCTCAAATTATTCAATTCTAAACTCAAGTTTAAGCTTTTTTCACTCATTATTGGAGTTTATTTCACTCCTTACACTAGTTTATTTCATTTCATGTACTAGTTTATTTCACTCCTTATATTGGTTTATTTCACTCCTTTTACTAGAGTATGCAAAAAGTTGACCAATTAATTTTCACATATTTACAGAAAGTAAATTTGTGTCAACATTCTGCTTCGTGTAGTTATACTTCAAAAGTTGAGGTATAATCTGCAGTGGGGCATTGGACCAGTACACTGAGGTACAATCGACAGTGTTTCACTAGACTAGTACACTGAGGAACAGCCTACTGTGAGGTACAAGCTACAGTGTATACTAGACTAGTACACTGATGTACAATCTACATTGGGTCATTAGACCATTACACTGAGGTACAATCTACAACATGTCACTAGACCAGTAGACTGCATAACAATCTACAGTGTATCACTAGACTAGTAAACTGTGGAATAATCTACAGTGGGGCACTAGACATGTACTCTGAGGTATACTCTACAGTGTATTACAAGTGACTGGTACACTGAAGTACAATCTACAATGTGTCACTAGACCAGTACACTGAAATACAATATACAGTGTATCATTAGACTTGTATGCTGAGGTACAATCTGCACTGTATCACTAGACTAGTACACTAAAGTACAATCTACAGTGTATAACTAGACCAGCACACTCATATATAATATACAGTGGGGCACTAGACCAGTACACTGAAGTACAATATACAGTGTATAACTAGACCAGTACACTGAAATACAATATACGGTGTATCAGTAGACTAGTACAATGAGGTCATTTCTGTAGTGTATCACTAGACCAGTACAATAAGGTACAATCTACAGTGTATAACTAGACCAGTACACTCAGATATAATCTACAGTGGTGAACTAGACCAGTATACTGAGGTACAATCTACAGTGGGTCACTAGACCAGTACACTTAAGTACAATCTACAGTGGGTCATTAGACCAGTATACTGAGGTACAATTTATAGTGGGTCATTAGATCTGTACACTAAAGTACAATCTACAGAAGGTTACTAGACCAGTACACTGAGGTAAAATCTACAGTGGGGCACTAGAACACTACACTAAGGAATAATCTACACTGTGTCACTAGACCAGTACACAGATGTATAATTTACTGCAGGTCACTAGACCAGTACACTGAGGTACGATTTAGAGCAGGTCACTAGACCAGTACACTGATGTTCAATCTACATTGGGGCACTTGACCAGTACACAGATACAATGTACATTGGGTAACTAGACCATTACACTAAGGAACAATCTACAGCAGGTTGTTAGACCAGTACACTAAGGTATCTACATGGGGTCACTAGACCAGTACACTGAGGTACAATGTATAGCAGGTCACTATATCAGTACACTGAGGTACAATTTACAGCAGGTCAATAGACCTGTACACTGAGGTACAATTTATGGCAGGACACTAGACCAGTACACTGATGTACAATTTACAATGGGGCCCTAGACCAGTACACTGAGGTACAATTTATAGCAGGTCACTATACCAGTACACTGAGGTAAAATTTATAGCAGGGCACTAGACCTATACACTGAGGTACAATTTATAGCAGGGCACTAGACCAGTACATTGAGGTACAATTTACAGCAGGTCACTAGACCAGTACACTGATGTACAATCTACATTGGGGCACTTGACTAGTACACTCAGATACAATCTACACTGGGTAACTAGACTGTGACTACACTAAGGAACAATCTACAGCAGGTTGCTAGACCAGTACACTAAGGTATCTACACTGGGGCACTAGACCAGTACACTATAATATTTAACCATGTTGCCATTCTTACACTGGTGATGATAGTTTCATGCTGTTAAAAATATGCACCCAATGTTTGATCTAGGTTGAGCCATTTCTCTCATACACTCCCTTTGTCACAAACTTGAACCCAACAATTGTTATATTTTTCAGAACCCAATTTCATGGTATTTTACTGTAAAATTGTGCATGTGTATGTGATTCATGTTGGAAGAGTAGAATGTGATGGCAGAAATTGAATAAGAAGTCTAATTTATAAAAGCTGGCATTGATCAACTTGACTCCCTCTCAGTACTGCAATTCACTTTGTAGTCAGCTATTCTTTTGTTTTCTTTGAGATGTTTTGAGACTTGATATAAATTTTACATGCGTAGTAGAAATGCATGTAACTGTAAGCAAAATTCCTTCCATTTTGTGCCAGTTCATAATTTTGGAAACTTGTAAGTTTTTCATTATAGCATATATCACTATGATAACTTTCCGTCAACTGGCATATCAAGGCTATTATTATTTGTAACTGGCATAGCAAGGCTATTTGTATTTGTAACTGGCGGCATAGCAAGGCAATTTTTATTTGTAACTGGCATAGCAAGGATATTTTTATTTGCAACTGGCATAACAAGGTCACTTTTATTTGTAACTGGTATAGTAAGGCTGTTGTTATTTCAGAGGAAATTGGATCTGCTCTAAATTTTATGTTCATATTTGTTTCAGTATGGCTGACATAGTTGCAGGTTACAAAGTCTCTGGTCTCCTGCATGACAGCTGGTATTAATTCAAGTTTTCCAGGTGAAATATATTAAAGATTTTGCAGCTTTTTTCATTGCTGGACTTACTTGAGGTTTTAATTTACTATATTATAATAGATATACATGAGTATTTCAGTTTACTGCAGAACATGAGATGACTAGACTTTATTTTAGCTTACCTAACAAACAAAAAAATGGCAGTTTATGGTATGGTCTGTGTATTTTATCGATAAATGGTTACACATTTTCAATATTTCAAAAATAACAGAGTCAAATTTGATCAAAGATTGATTCTTGAGGCTCCCAAAGCAGTAATTTAATTTCCATAAAAACTAAATATAAACATGTAGGCTCTTATGGCAATACAACAAAGTGAGTTCATGGCATGGCCTTGATCATACAGCAAAGTGAGTTCATGGCACGGCCTTGATCATACAACAAAGTGAGTTCACGGCATAGCCTCAGCATCTCTCACTATTATCAATTGTGGGTGATCACACAACAAAGTGAGTTCATGGCACGGCCTTGATCATACAACAAAGTGAGTTCATGGCACGGCCTTGATCATACAACGAAGTGAGTTCATGGCACGGCCTTGCATCTCTCACTATTAGTAATTGTGTGTGATCATACAACAAAGTGAGTTCATGGCACGGCCTTGCATCTCTCACTATTAGTAATTATGTGTGATCATACAACAAAGTGAGTTCATGGCATGGCCTTGCATCTCTCACTATTAGTAATTGTGTGTGATTCATACAACAAAGTGAGTTCATGGCATGGCCTTGCATCTCTCACTATTAGTATTTGTGTGTGATCATACAACAAAGTGAGTTCATGGCACAGCCTTGCATCTCTCACTATTAGTAATTGTGTGTGATCATACAACAAAGTGAGTTCATGGCATGGCCTTGATCATACAACAAAGTGAGTTCATGGCATGGCCTTGCATCTCTCACTATTAGTAATTGTGTGTGATCATACAACAAAGTGAGTTCATGGCATGGCCTTGCATCTCTCACTATTAGTAATTGTGTGTGATCATACAACAAAGTGAGTTCATGGCGCAGCCTTGCATCTCTCACTATTAGTAATTGTGTGTGATCATACAACAAAGTGAGTTCATGGCATGGCCTTGCATCTCTCACTATTAGTAATTGTGTGTGATCATACAACAAAGTGAGTTCATGGCATGGCCTTGCATCTCTCACTATTAGTAATTGTGTGTGATCATACAACAAAGTGAGTTCATGGCATGGCCTTGCATCTCTCACTATTAGTAATTGTGTGTGATCATAAAACAAAGTGAGTTCATGGCATGGCCTTGCATCTCTCACTATTATCAATTGTGTGTGATCATACAACAAAGTGAGTTAATGGCATGGCCTTGCAGCTCTCACTATCAGTAACTGTGTGTGATCACACAACAAAGTGAGTTCATGGCATGGCCTTGCATCTCTCACTATTAGTAATTGTGTGTAATCATACAACAAAGTGAGTTAATGGCATGGCCTTGCATCTTTCACTATCAGTAACTGTGTGTGATCATACAACAAAGTGAGTTCATGGCATGGCCTTGCATCTCTCACTATTAGTAATTGTGTGTGATCATACAACAAAGTGAGTTCATGGCACGGCCTTGCATCTCTCACTATTAGTAATTGTGTGTGATCATACAACAAAGTGAGTTCATGGCATAGCCTTGCATCTCTCACTATTAGTAATTGTGTGTGATCATACAACAAAGTGAGTTCATGGCATAGCCTTGCATCTCTCACTATTAGTAATTGTGTGTGATCATACAACAAAGTGAGTTCACGGCATAGCCTCAGCATCTCTCACTATTATCAATTATGGGTGATCATACAACAAAGTGAGTTCATGGCATGGCCTTGCATCTCTCACTATTAGTAATTGTGTGTGATCATACAACAGAGTGAGTTCATGGCATGGCCTTGCATCTCTCACTATTAGTAATTGTGTGTGATCATACAACAAAGTGAGTTCACGGCATAGCCTCAGCATCTCTCACTATTATCAATTGTGTGTGATCATAAAACAAAGTGAGTTCATGGCATAGCCTTGCATCTCTCATTATTAGTAATTGTGTGTGATCATACAACAAAGTGAGTTCACGGCATAGCCTCAGCATCTCTCACTATTATCAATTGTGGGTGATCATACAACAAAGTGAGTTCATGGCATGGCCTTGATCATACAACAAAGTGAGTTCATGGCATGGCCTTGCATCTCTCACTATCAGTTATTTGTGTGTGATCATACAACAAAGTGAGTTCATGGCATGGCCTTGATCATACAACAAATTGAGTTCATGGCATGGCCTTGCATCTCTCAATATTATCAATTGTATGTGATCATACAACAAAGTGAGTTCATGGCACAGCCTTGCATCTGTCACTATTAGTAATTGTGTGTGATCATAAAACAAAGTGAGTTCATGGCACGGCCTTGCATCTCTCACTATTAGTAATTGTATGTGATCATACAACAAAGTGAGTTCATGGCATCGCCTTACATCTCTCACTATTATCAATTGTGTGTGATCATACGTTACAAAGTGAGTTCATGGCATGGACTTGCATCTCTCACTATTAGTAACTGTGTGTGATCATACAACAAAGTGAGTTCATGGCATGGCCTTGTATCTCTCAATATTATCAATTGTGTGTGATCATACAACAAAGTGAGTTCACGGCACAGCCTTGCATCTCTCACTATTATCAATTGTGTGTGATCATACAACAAAGTGAGTTCATGGCATGGCCTTGCATCGCCCAATATTATTGTGTGTGATCATACAACAAAGTGAGTTCATGGCACGGCCTTGCATCTCTCACTATTTGTAATTGTGTGTGATCATACAACAAAGTGAGTTCATGGCACGGCCTTGCATCTCTCACTATTAGTAATTGTGTGTAATCATACAACAAAGTGAGTTCACGGCACACCCTTGCATCTCTCACTATTATCAATTGTGTGTGATCATACAACAAAGTGAGTTCATGGCATGGCCTTGCATCGCCCAATATTATTAATTGTGTGTGATCATACAACAAAGTGAGTTCATGGCATGGCCTTGCATCTCTGACTATTAGTAATAGTGTGTGATCATACAACAAAGTGAGTTCATGGCACGGCCTTGCATCTCTGATTATTAGTAATTGTGTGTGATCATACAACAAAGTGAGTTCATGGCATGGCCTTGCATCTCTCACTATTAGTAATTGTGTGTGATCATACAACAAAGTGAGTTAATGGCATGGCCTTGCATGTCTCACTATCAATAATTGTGTGTGATCATACAACAAAGTGAGTTAATGGCATGGCCTTGCATCTCTCACTATCAGTAACTGTGTGTGATCATACAACAAAGTGAGTTCATGGCATGGCCTTGCATCTCTCATTATCAGTAATTGTGTGTGATCATACAACAAAGTGAGTTCATGGCATGGCCTTGCATGTCTCACTATCAATAATTGTGTGTGATCATACAACAAAGTGAGTTAATGGCATGGCCTTGCATCTCTCACTATCAGTAACTGTGTGTGATCATACAACAAAGTGAGTTCATGGCATGGCCTTGCATCTCTCACTATCAGTAACTGTGTGTGATCATACAACAAAGTGAGTTAATGGCATGGCCTTGCATCTCTCACTATCAGTAACTGTGTGTGGTCATACAACAAAGTGAGTTAATGGCATGACCTTGCATGTCTCACTATCAATAATTGTGTGTGATCATACAACAAAGTGAGTTAATGGCATGGCCTTGCATCTCTCACTATCAGTAATTGTGTGTGATCATACAACAAAGTGAGTTCACGGCATAGCCTCAGCATCTCTCACTATTATCAATTGTGGGTGATCATACAACAAAGTGAGTTCATGGCATGGCCTTGCATCTCTCACTATTAGTATTTGTGTGTGATCATACAACAAAGTCAGTTCATGGCATGGCCTTGCATCTCTCACTATTAGTAATTGTGTGTGATCACACAACAAAGTGAGTTCCTGGCATGGCCTTGCATCTCTCACTATTATCAATTGTGTGCGATCATACGTTACAGAGTGAGTTCATGGCATGGCCTTGCATCTCTCACTATAAGTAATTGTGTGTGATCATGCAACAAAGTGAGTTCATGGCATGGCCTTGCATCTCTCACTATTAGTAATTGTGTGTGATCATACAACAAAGTGAGTTCATGGCATGGCCTTGCATCTCTCACTATTATCAATTGTGTGTGATCATACATTACAGAGTGAGTTCATGGCATGGCCTTGCATCTCTCACTATTACTAACTGTGTGTGATCATACAACAAAGTGAGTTCATGGCATGGCCTTGCATCTCTCACTATCAGTAATTGTGTGTGATCACACTGATGTCATATTTTGGATCCAGTTTTGGATCCAACATTGAGATAGTGTCATCATTATCAAGCTGTAACAAGCTGCAGATGTATGATGATAAAACTGAGGCCATTCTGATCACAATACAAAGACTTCCTTTACTTCAAACAATAAATATCAGCAACACCACCATTAAATTCACACAATCATTATGAGACCTAGGTGTTACTCTGGACAGTATTCTCACATTGCACCAACATGTCATGAACATATGCAAGGCTGCATATCTTGAGCTGAGACGCATCAGCTCAGTTCACAAATATCTTTCAGTTGATGCCACTAAAACACTTGTGTATTCATTAGTACTTTCAAGACTTGACTATTTTAATTCAATTCTGTCTGGTTCATCTCAAGTCCAGAAACTTCAAAAAGTTCAAAACACAGCTGCTTGGATCATACTTAGAGTACCATGATCAGAGCACACCTCCCTGCTGTTCTGTACCCTACAATGGCTATCCATTTGATCCAGAATCAAACACAAAATTTGTTCTCTGTGCTTTGTTTCACTGTCGGACTCTAGATCAATGTATTATTTTCATCATACATATAGTATAGTGTGGTTGTCTGCCATATAGTCAAGGCACAAGATCCATGTATTATACATGTGGCTTAGTGGGTTTGTCTCCCTTGTAATCAAGGTCCAAGGTCATAGTATCATACATGTAGTATAGTATGATTGTCTACGTTGTAGTCAAGGTCCAAGGTCATAGTATCATACATGTAGTATAGTATGGTTGTCTACGTTGTAGTCAAGGTCCAAGGTCATAGTATCATACATGTAGTATAGTGTGGTTGTCTACCTTGTAATCAAGGTCCAAGGTCATAGTATCATACATGTAGTATAGTATGATTGTCTACGTTGTAGTCAAGGTCCAAGGTCATAGTATCATACATGTAGTATAGTAAGGTTGTCTACCTTATAATCAAGGTCCAAGGTCATAGTATCATACATGTAGTATAGTGAGGTTGTCTACCATATAGTCAAGGTACAAGATCCATGTATTATACACATGGCATAGTGGGTTTGTCTCCCTTGTAATCAAGGTCCAAGGTCATAGCATCATACATGTAGTATAGTGTGGTTGTCTACCTTGTAGTTATGAAATCAATGTATCATACACATGGCATAGTGGGTTTGTCTCCTTTGTAATCAAGGTCCAAGGTGATAGTATCATACATGTAGTATAGTATGGTTGTCTACCTTGTAGTGAAGGTCCAAGGTGATAGTATCATACATGTAGTATAGTGAGGTTGTCTACCATATAATCAAGGTACAAGATCCATGTATTATACACATGGCATAGTGTGTTTGTCTCCCTTGTAATCAAGGTCCAAGGTCATAGTATCATACATGTAGTATAGTATGGTTGTCTACCTTGTAGTGAAGGACCAAGGTGATAGTATCATACATGTAGTATAGTGAGGTTGTCTACCATATAGTCAAGGTACAAGATCCATGTATTATACACATGGCATAGTGTGTTTGTCTCCCTTGTAATCAAGGTCCAAGGTCATAGTATCATACATGTAGTATAGTGTGGTTGTCTACTTTGTTGTCAAGGTCCAAGGTCATAGTATTATACATGTGGTATAGTGTGGTTGTCTACCTTGTAGTCAAGGTATGAGATCAATGTATTATTCCTCATCATACATGTAGTATAGAGTGGTTGTCTCCCTTGTGGTCATGTAGTATAGAGTGGTTGTCTACCTTGTAGTCCAGGTCCCAGATCAATGTATATATTCCTCATCATGCATGTAGTATAGTGTAGTCAAGGTCCAAGATCCATGTATTTTTCATCATCATACATGTATTGTAATGTGGTTGTCTCCCTTGTTGTCAAGGTTCAAGATCAAGGTATTACTCCTCATTAATCTTGAAGCATATTGACTAAGAGAACTAGACAAGCCAACTTCAACATAGCACAGGTAGTAAGGCCTACCTGACTATTGTCATGGCTGAGGGTTGGGTTTACCCTCTACCTAAGACTTTTTCATTTTTTTTTAATTACATTTTTTAAAGATGTTTACTTAAATTTATTAGTTGAAGGCCTGATCTTGTCATGAATTAGTAAACATTTTGCATTAAAAATCATTAGTTTTCCAGAACAAAGTGTTGTGTCATAAGTCAGGTGACAGTTTTATTGGAAGGAGGGTTTATAAACAATTATTGATTCCTTTCTTAAGTTCAGTCTGTAATATTTTACTGTTGTGTTCAGATATGATTTCAGAGGAACGTGCAATTATTCATTAGAATTGCAAAACACTTGCTCACTTTTTGGACTAAAACACTACTTTGGAATTATTGTAAATTCATTCAAAGACCTTCTTTATTACGCCATTGTAATATATCCAGACCCTTGGTACAACAGCCTGTTGAAAACTGCAGGTAAATTAACACACTTAAGATTTTCTGAATTCATTTTCACTTTGTATTGTTAGAAAATAAATTGATGAATTTTACTAAACTTGTTGGTTTTGTTCTCTTACTTAGTCCAAGATCATAGAGTTGTGACAATAAATACAGACAACATGAACACGTGCCTATATGTAGACTTTCTCAGGGAAAATGAAGGTACATGTATGCGTTTTGGGGTTCGCATGATTGCAGTACAAGACAACAGTTTAAATTACTATGGCATTTCTCAAAGCTGGGGCAATGGATATCAAAATGATAGGGAAGCCTTTAATAAACAGGAGAGAATTGATCTTGATTTTGGAACCATTGTATCAAGGGTCAAACTCATAGTTTTATAATGTATAATAGTTTAGTTTCTGCATCTTATTTGTACACTGGAATGAGGGACGAGAAGAAGACACTAATACTGCTTAAATGTTAATTAAAGCAAAACTTGTGTTTTGTTTTGGAATGTAAACTAAATATTTCACACTTTTGTAGAAAAGTCTTAGCATTAAAGTGGATTTGTCTCTGCACTAACCATACATCTTTCTGTACAATAACTCACATAAATAATGAATTTGACCTAATTTGATATGCTTTCTAGACATGGGGGAGACATAGGACAAGTTTGTTTGTCAGACCTATGGATTGATTAACAAGGTCGTATCCCTTGTGTTTACTGCTGTACTGTCCTTAGATACAGGTAGGTCAATAAACCTGGTCAATTTATTCAATTATTTAACAATTACAAAGCTACAAATATGTGACATATAGTTACTTCATTCATTCATTCAATGAGGCCTTGGATGGCAGAGAGGTCTATAGTGTTTGCCTTTAACAATGACTGAAAACTCACCTCTGTCCTCATGGATCTGAGTCTGGATTGGCCAATGCTTGCCTTTACCAGTTGCTGACAACTCACCTCTGTCCTCTTGGATTTGAGTCTGGCTTGGCCAATGCTTGCCTTTACCAGTTGCTGACAACTCACCTCTGTCCTCATGGGTTTGAGTCTGGATTGGCCAATGCTTGCCTTTACCAGTTGCTGACAACTCACCTCTGTCATCATGGGTTTGAGTCTGGCTTGGCCAATGCTTGCCTTCGCCAGTCACTGACAACTCACCTCTGTCCTCATGGATTTGAGTCTGGCTTGGCCAATGCTTGCCTTTACCAGTTGCTGACAACTCACCTCTGTCATCATGGGTTTGAGTTTGGCTTGGCCAATGCTTGCCTTTACCAATCATTGACAACTCACCTATGTCCTCATGGATTTGAGTCTGGCTTGGCCAATGTGGATATATGAGATAGCTTGTTAGTTGCTCCTTTTCTTGGTTATTTCTCTAGTTACCCTGGTGTGCTGGTCACTGTATATTTCAGCTAATTAGGATCACAATTTAAATGAGATTACTGCAATGTGAAGAACAGGTTAGACATCTTGCCATTAGATACCTTGCCATTAGATACCTTGCCAATATACACATTGCCCTGTTGTGACTGTTTTACACTTGCTACAATATGAGTCTGTTACTTTTTATGTTCTGATGTAATGTACAAAGTTAAACCCTCCATTTGACCAAAAGCACTTTGGAACTAAAATAACAGGGCATGACATTGATTTGAAACATTGAAATAATGGAATCAATGACATATAAAAGAACATGAAAAAAATTTAATGGTATCAACGATTGCACTAGGTGACGTGGACACAATGAAAGCAATATCCACACATATTCCATGAAAATGAAAGGCACTGTCAGGCCATTACTTTATTTCATAACAACACACAGATTCATAATACATGACTGCAATAATTTAATTGCTTATGTTTGAGAAGCAGCTTGACAGGTATAATAAAATACTTTACCATTTATTTCCATCTCTCACTGTTTCCACATTACCATTTATTCCTGTCTCTCACTGTTTCCACATTACCATTTATTCCCATCTCACACTGTTTCCACATAATCATTTATTCCTGTCTCTCATTGTTTCCACATTACCATTTATTCCTGTCTCTCACTGTTTCCACATTACCATTTATTCCCATCTCACACAGTTTCCACATAATCATTTATTCCTGTCTATCATTGTTTCCACATTACCATTTATTCCTGTCTCATACTGTTTCTACATTACCATTTAGTATATCTCTCACAGTTTTCACATTACTATTTATTCCTGTCTCTCACTGTTTACACATTAATGTGTTGGTCACAATGGCAAATTACATCACTGAGAGGCAGGCCAATTTTCCAAACCTGACTACTTCCAATGGGAGTTCTTTGTCTTCTGAAATATGAAAATCAATTTTAGGATTTTAATTAACACTAATAAAGGACACATCAGTAATAAACAGACTTTAAATTCCATCCCTGCCCAAATTACTTATATTTGTATATTCCACTATTATGATTTTTTTTTTTTAATTTAAATGTTTACCCCGCTATCACAAATCCTGGTGAAAATAAAGTTTTGTTTGCTTTTGTGGGATTTAATGACATTTATCAGCACAGGACTGACTATACATGGTGGCCAGTATATTTGTAAGAGGAAATACACAGGAGGACCTCTGTGAGAAACACGATGGGACTCATAGCTGTCTTTCTCACATAACCACTAGAGTCATGCCATGTGACACTACTCGTACTCTTTCTGAAGTAAACACTATAGTAAAGCTGTGGGACTCCTAGCAATCTGTCTCACATATACACTATAGTCAAGCCAAGGACTCTACTGTCAATCACTCTCACATATACACTATAATCAAGCCAAGGGACTTTACTGGGAATGTTTCTCAAATAAACACTATAGTCAAGCCATGGGACTGTACTGGCAATCACTCTCACATAAAACTATAGTCAAGCAATCAAATGAATGTGGAGTGATCTGTGAAAGCATATACATCACTTTTAATTTAGTCAAATATAGAATTTTCAAAACTATTTTAATATGCAATATTTAAGTTTATTATAAAATAAAATTTTTAACATTAGTCTTGTATAGAATTTTCAACTTTAGTCTAATGGAGAGCTTTTAATTTAGCCTAATACAGAAGCTTTTAATAATAAATTCTAATAAAGCATTTTTAATCTTAGTCTAATATGGATTTGTAATTTTAGTCTAATGCATAGTTTTTAATTTAGTCTAACATGTAATATTTAATATTGGTTTAAAATAGAATTGTTATTATTAGCCTCATATTGAATTTGTAATTTAGTATAATATATAATTTTTAATTTAGACAACTATTGAATTTTCAATTTTATTCTAATATAGATCTTTCAACAGATTTTCAATATGTTTTTATTTTTTAATCTAGTATAGAATTATTTTTAATCTATTATATACTTTTTTCAATATTATTCTAATAAGGAAGTTTTAATTTAATTCTAATATAAAAATTTTGAATTTAGTCTAATATAGAAATTTTAATTTTAGTTGACCTTGGAAATGTTTTACTTTTAGTCTAATATATAAATTGTATATTATATATTTTTTTAAATTTTCAGTCCAATGTAGATTTTTTAAATTTTAGTTTAAGATAGTGTTTAATTTCAATCTTTTATGAAGTTTTTAATTTTAGTCAGTTATGTAATTTTTACACTTTAGTCCAATATAGGTTTTTAAATTTTAGTATAATATAGCAGTTTTAATTTTCCTTGATTAAAGAATTTTAAGAAATTTTTTCATGCTAGTAAAATATAAGTTGCTTAATTTTGATTTAATATATGGTTTTAATTGTAGTGTAATATATAATTTTCAATTTGGTCTAATACAGAATTGATTAATTATTTAGTCAAATATATAATTTTTAATTTAGTCTAACAAATAATTTTTAATTTTGTTTTATATATGATTTTAAAATTAGTATAAAATATAGTTTCTAATTTTAGTCTAGTAAATTCTATAAATTTAATCTAATACATAACTAATGTTTTTGGTCTAGTACAAAATATTTTGGTGACTAATATGGATTGTATAACTTAGTCTAATATATAAATTTATTCTAGTCTAGAATAGATATTTTGATCTAAGATATAGTTTTTTTTTATTTTAGTCTAATATAACATTTATAGGATCTTTAATTTAATATAGATGTTGCAATTTTTGGTGATTATAAAATTTTGACATTTATGGTAAGTCCAATAAAAGACTTATAATTTGACTCTAATATAGAAGTTTTCATTTTTTTATATAGAATATTTAGTTCTAATATACAATTATTAATTTTAGTCTAATGTATAAATTAAGTTAAATTAAGTTTAGTCAAATAAATCATTTTTAATTTAGTTTAATATAACATTTTTAAAATAGTCTTTTATCCAATTTTTAATCTTAGTTTAATATAGAATTTAGTGTTATATAGAAATTCCATTTTCTTTCTAAATAGAATTTGCCAATTTATCTAATATAGAATTTTTAATTTTATTTTAATGTAGAATTTTTAATTTTGTATAATATAGTTGTTAATTTATTAAAATACAGAATTTTGTATTTTAAATTTAATACAGAATATGCTGTTGTAATACGTTTAATTCATGTGCACATAAATTATTTAACTGACAAAAATGGAGAAAAGTTTTTATTTTTTCAAAAAGTGAACCATGGATCTAGCAGGGTCTTTTGACATGGAGTCAGCCATGGGATTGATCAATGCATATTGCTAATGGGGAACCACTCCTGTGGCCTAGTGGTCAGAGCATCTGCCTCGGAAGTGGAAGGTCATGGGTTTGATCCCCAGCCGAGCCATACCACATACTTTCAAAAATGGTATTAACAGCTGCCTTGCTTGGCGCTCAGCATTAAGCGGTTAGTGTTAGGACTGGTCAGCCTGGTGTTAGGATAATGTGACTGGGTGGGACATAATGTTACATGTCTGCAGCATGATGCCCCGGTGCGAGACATCACTATAAACTGTCACACTGCAGACATTGTAGCAATATGACTGAAAAATTGTTAAAGCTACGTTAAAATCGAAATCACACACACATTGTTTATTGGGAGTGTAATGCCCACCCCCTTACTCATGATCTGCACCTCTGGCTTATACAATTAGGAAAATTGCATCCAATCAGAATGAGTCTGGAACTTTTTAAATACAAGAAAATAATAACTGTTACAGTCTAATGATCCATTTTTATTTATATGGTGATTTTTATGACTTCATTATATTTAAAATAATTTTATAATAATTCTGCAAGGAATGTCATTTAAGTATTTTCTGTTTCTTTGTCTGAATTGGGAATTTTTAGGTTAAAATTGGGAAAATTAACATCTTAGGATTGGGAATGAGGCCTGATTTAGCCCCAAAATTGACCATGAAATATCTGTATTTATCATTCACTGTGAACATTTTCAGTAGAAAGGTTTCACTTTTGTCACAACTGTTCATTATAACTAGGTCACAAGACATAATAACTTATATCAAAATGTTTCTTATCTTTCATGAATGTAAAGGTTTAAGCAGTATTTGTATTGTCAATAGGCTTCATACGGTGGGTGGGTGCAGTAGACCCAAATATCATGCATACAACTTAATACAGTAAGTGGGAATATTCAACAAAATTTACTTTAATAACCTGTCAATGGAATGTGCAGGTATAATATGTTTTGCTGACAAGGCAAGTCAATGGAATGTGCAGGTATAACATGTTTTGCTGACAAGGCATTTTAAGATAGGCATCTTGATAATACATAGAGATAGAAATGAGTGATTGTCATGTAATTATCCTGTTGCACGAAGACATAAGAAGATTTAAGTTAATTACCAGTAAATAAAACCTATCCTTGATTAGAAAAAAGCTCATCTTTTTGAAAAGATATGAGTTACACTGAAAATTTTCATGTTGTGAAATGATACAAATTATATTGTCTTCATTTGAGTCTAAGGTTATATAATAATTCAAAACCTTGCCTGTAAAGGCAGGTGAAGTTTTTGTTCATGAGTTAATAATGATCACAACATAAGTTTGTGACCACTTAATGTTTCAAAATTCAAAGGTGGGGGTGGGGGTACCATGTCTGGGATATTATTTCACTTTATTTCATCACAGGATACAATATTGTTTATCTTTTTTCAAGTAATAAAACAGCCATAATTGTCGACAGTTACTTTTCTGATACAAATCAGTCTCTCTTTTTCGCAAGGAAGTTATCTGGGGGATGGAAACCCAGGTCCACTTTGTGCCACCCCAAATTATTTGAGTTATGCTCTTTTCATTACAGGCCTTTCACATAACCAGACTGTATTTTGTTATTGGCTAGCTTAGCGACAGCTTCATCCAGATATTGTTTAATATATGAACAGTTGTTTATAAGTTATTTATACAAGTTGATCAACCAGAATCTTTGTCCTCTGTTTCACAGTGATATGTGAGCTGTAACTTAGTAGTAAAACTTCTGTTCTGTCCTGGTACACAAAACATATATTAGTGCTTTTTTGAGTCAGTCATGATTTAGTATATAGGATGGACTAAAATGGACAGGATCCAATAATATTGTGTGGAACATAGGTTTGGAGTATAACAATATATACATGTATTTGTGATATATTGAATAGCTTACTTATCAGCTGAAATACTACTACTACTACTATTACTACTACTACTACTACTACTGGGGCCCTGAGTGGTCTAAAGCACTCTCTGTTACGGATCACTGCCATCTCACCTCAGTTTGCGTGGGTTGGAGTCTCAGATTCGGCTAATGTGGGTATGTGAGAAAGCTTGCCAGTAGCTTCTCATGGGTCGGTGGTTCTTTCTGGGGTTTTCCCGGTTTCTTCCTCCACCATTAATACTGGCTGCCATGTATAGCCTATCATCTGCTGAAAAATGGTGTTAAACCCTACAACAACAACAACTACTACTACTAATAATAAAAATTATAATATACTAATAATAATAATAATAATAATAATAATAATGTTAATAATAATAACAATGTGTATGTGTCATTTAGATTTTTAACACAGCTTTAAAAAATGTATGTTATAATAATAATAATAATATTAATAATAATAACAATGTGTGTGTGTCATTTAGATTTTTAATGCAGCTTTAAAAAATGTATGTTATAATAATAATAATAATAATATTAATAATAATAACAATGTGTGTGTGTCATTTAGATTTTTAATGCAGCTTTAAAAAATGTATTTAATAATAATAATAATAATAATAATAATAAAAATAATAATATTAATAATAATAACAGTGTGTGTGTCATTTAGATTTGTAATGCAGCTTTATAAAAATGTATGTTATAATAATAATAATAATATTACTAATAATAACAATGTGTGTGTCATTTAGATTTTTAATCTAGCTTTAAAAAAAAATGTTGGTCAAAATAATAATAATAATAATAATATCTGTCTGTGTGTGTATTTTAGATTTTTAATGCAGCTTTAAAAAATGTGTTATAATAACATCAATAATAATAATAACAATAATAATAATAACAATGTGTGTGTGTCATTTAGATTTTTAATGCAGCTTTAAAAAATGTCTGTTATAATAATTTCAATAATAATAATAACAATGTGTGTGTGTCATTTATATTTTTAATGCAGCTTTAAAAAATGTTGGTAATAATAATAATAATATCTGTGTGTGTATTTTAGATTTCTAATGCAGCTTTTTAAAAAATGTTGGTCGTAATAATAATAATAATAACAATTGTGTGTGTCATTTAGATTTTTAATGCAGCTTTAAAAAATGTAATTTATAATAATAATAATAATAATAATAATATTAATAATAATAACAATGTGTGTGTGTCATTTAGATTTTTAATCTAGCTTTAAAAAATGTTGGTAATAATAATAATAATATCTGTGTGTGTATTTTAGATTTCTAATGCAGCTTTTTAAAAAATGTTGGTCGTAATAATAATAATAATAACAATTGTGTGTGTCATTTAGATTTTTAATGCAGCTTTAAAAAATGTAATTTATAATAATAATAATAATAATAATAATATTAATAATAATAACAATGTGTGTGTGTCATTTAGATTTTTAATCTAGCTTTAAAAAATGTTGGTAATAATAATAATAATAAAAGTAATGGTAATAATAATCAAAACAGTAATGATATTGTGTGCATCATATTTATTCAAAATCCAAGTTTGTAAGGTGGGCCTGCATACATAGGTCACCTTTTGTATCCAAGGTCAATTTGGCCTTTTCCCATGGATGGTCACTATTGATGTGTCCCATTGTAATTGGTAATTCCCCTACCAAATGGCATCCAGTTATGTGTAAGGGTTGTCACTATTGACATCCAATTATATGTAAGGGTTGTCACTCTTGACATCCAATTATGTGTAAGGGTTGTCACTCTTGACATCAAAATATGTGTAAGGGATGTCACTATATGTCTGATACTTGATAAAGTATTCCCTCATCAGAACACTGCTCATGGGTGTCATACAAAGACCACCTTCTACGTGTGTGTGTGTGTGTGTGTGTGTGTGTGTGTGTGTGTTAAACAAAGAAACTAGGTGAATAACCAAACCCACCTTTTACAAAAAGTGAACAGCTTACAAGACACTACATACCAAAGGAACAATGTACCGCATGTGTGTGTTTATGTTTGTGTGCACAATATATCACAATATTTCCAAACTTTACATGAATAAATGGGCATGAATCTGGATCTATAACACACACTATGTCATCCTGCTATAAAGGCATTAAGACTGGTCGAAAATCATTCTAAAATTGTCAATTAAATTTTTTAATACATGACATATATAGTACTTCAAGAGGATCAAGTTTGGTAATCTCAAAGTTATTTTAAAATTGTCAGTTTTTAGTTTAATTAGTGCATACAACTATACAACATTTTTAGCATCTCAAGGGGTCCCCAAGTGGGGTAAATCCCCAAATCAATTTAAATTACTGACTATGTTTAATAGTACATATCATATACCAGCATTTCTAGAGTACTCAACTGGAAGAAAAAGGCCAAGGAATGGTCATCCCATGACACAATGTTGCGTCACATAGAAGTCTACAGCCAAATTTGGGGAAGTTTAACTTCAGTTAGGCAAGACTGATGAAATTTATCACAACTTCCCCTGAAACTTAAAACAAAACAAACAGAAAAAAATCCAAAACAAACAAGAGATTCAAGTGGGACTAAGATTGCTCATTTAACTGATATAACCAAATAACCAATGAATGCAAATGACCCTGAAATGCCAGTTAATAGATGTTGTTTGTTTTTTTTAAATTCCAAATTTATTGATGTATAAAAAGAGTTATTTCATGATTTCTACATTAAAGTTAAAATGTCTCTAATAATAGAGTTATGCCTAGATTACTGAAAAGTGACAATGTAAATAAGACTATACCTAATAAATCAAAGACTGGGTGTGAAAATGAAATTTTTTAATTTAGTATGCAAGTCGTGTTTCATAGTATCTATTATAGGAAGGTATCATGCATAAGACACAGTTTAAATCTTGTCTTCTCTCCAAACAATATTTTCATGACCCATTTTTGTATCAGATTTGTTCTAGGTACCTGTGTATAGACAAACATCAACCAATCTATAGCATATTTTTGACTGACAGGTAGAGAAACTAGAATTTAGGGACACAAAGCACAAAAGATGGCATTAATATAAGGTTGATCAGTATATTGGCTTGTCATATTTTAAACAGGTCAATGGCAATCCTTTCCAGTGAACTATAAAAAGCTTGTAATGAGAATAGAACTCGTTCTCAAGATTTCTTATTTTCTTTCTATCACTAACTCATGATTGAATGAAAAGACCTTGACATGCATTTTTCATTATCTCTTTGACTGATTGCATGATAAGACCCTGGCATGCTTTTTTCATTGTCTCTTTGATTCACCAACAAGACCATTACCATCCCCGCATCAGAATATGAGTTGTTGATGATATCAAACAGTGAACAAGCCACACTAATCATCAAAATTCTACCTAGGGATGACAGGTAAGACTTAGTGATTTTTCTCAATGAAAACTTGCTTACTTTAAGATTGCAGAATACATGATACTTAACAAAAATTACTGATGAAAAAGTTATTTTATTTTCCACTGTAACTTAATGATGAATATTAACATGATGAAATGGCTAAAAATACAATAAGAAAGCCAACTCAGGTACATCTAAATATAGATGAAGCATAATTTAATAGCAGCTAATACTGAGCAGTGTGTTTATCTTTGGATATGAATAAATGATACATTATGAGTCTGATAAAGGTACACATTAAAGCTGCTATGTGGTCTTTACAATTTTTTAAACAACTATCAAAGTATAACTTTACATCATACTGTTGTTAGTGAGTCATGTATTTATTGTTTATGTATAACCAAAAGTGTTCCATGGGCTTTTAGGATGAATTTCACCTCTCTTGACAAATCTCATTAATTTAACATGGACTATTAAACGTTCTAATTTAATTTGATACATGAATCCCTCTGTACATGTTTCTCGGCCGACACACGATATCAATTCAACACTGAAAGTTGGCGAAAATTCATTTACTGAACATGATCATTAAATATACATGCATAAACATTTATTTATTTAGTACTCCTTGTTAATTCACACCAGTTTAATGTTTGATCTACACTCAACTATGCCCTCAATGTGCACTACCTATAATGTGGGAATCTTTGAGCATAAATACTTGAACTGGATTTAACATATGAAATGCCAAAGGTAACCTCATAAAGAGAATGAAAGGGAGGTAACTGTAACAGAAACATGATCATGCCATAACAGCAAATTTCTTGGCCAAGAGAACTTCATCAATGCAAATATCCAAATCTTCCTGTGAAGTATCCACCAGACGAAGTGAAACAGCTCCATCATCATTGTTGTTTGAAACAACAAGACCCACTAGGTCCTTGTCAAATGCCAACTCAAAACATTTCAACTTTGCTCCTTCTGACCAAGACTGTCCCATGGGCTTTATTCCTGAAATAGTAATACAACTGTTAAATAATACTTCTCAAATGAAACAGATCAAATAAGAGATTTCAGTAAATTTAAGAGATGTTGGAAAATCTTCAGCAATGTAAAGGAATAACCATTAGATTTCCCCGAGTTTCACTGCATATAGGCCTGTTTGATAAGGGTTGTTACTGCCCTGAAAACATGCTCCCTTGAAGAGCTCTTAAGTGAATTGAAAACAGAAACCGTATGCATGAATTTCCAGCAAGCAATAACCCCTTATGATTGCATCAACTTGAGTGCTTAAATTGACATAAAAGACTGAATTTATATTATTATCATTAAAATTCAACCCATCACACATAAATTCTCCTATTTAAAGCATTATTATTATTATTATTATTATTATTATAAATCCTCCATACACATATTTATGTATATTTGTTGCTTGCTTGGTAATCTGAGATATGTAAATAATCAGGTTTTTTTTGTGAGATATATTTTGCTTAGATGAAGATGAATATGAATTAGATTTTTCTAGAGATGACACATTAGACAAAAAGCAAATTATCAGTTCTGTCTGATATGTAATAAGAAGGTGCTTTTTAAAAATATCATATACATGTATATTTATGTACCTATATATGTGTACATATATACATGTATATATATATATAAATATATATGTATATATGTGTGCATATATATATGAATATAGGCAACACATATATATATGCATATATGTATATATCTACATATATATGTATACATTTATGTATGCATATATATATATATATAGAGAGAGAGAGAGAGAGAGAAGAGATATATATTTAATTGAACAGATGCTTTATTCTGAATCACATATTTGTGGTAAACATTGAAATTAAATCCTCTTTATATTATTTATTAATATTAAGAATTGTTTGGATAATGTTTGTGATGAGATTAAGTTACAACATATACTCTAATTTCATTATAAGTACTAAATTTAACTTAGTCACATCTATAACGTCAACATCTCATGGCGACAGTTATAGTTTGGTTCAGCTTAGCTATTTCAATCTCATTGTATCCTTTTCTTAACTGAATAACAAATTTTGTGGCTTACTTCCATTTTTTTCTAAAGAAAGGCGTGTACACTCTACTGTCACATATGCTCACTTATACAACTGTTTCTCCCACCCATCCAACCCTCTCTCTCTCTCTCTCTCTCCCCCTCTCTCTCTCTCTCTCTCTCTCCCCCTCTCTCTCGCTCTCTCACTCTCACAAACACACATACACTTTTAAGGATTACTGGTCCTTCTATGTATGATGCATTAGATTACATGTAATTAGATTTTTATGATTGCATTTCTGGATTTTGTAAAGTACAATGAACCATAAACTGATCACTCTGTGTAAGTATTGCTAAATTCTGCCATTTATCAGCCCTTTCAAGTAAATCTGAATAAAGTCATGACATTAATTGTATTTGAAATAAGAAAAAAGTAATTAGTTCATATAAAAATAATGTTTTTATCAACGTTTATTTTTGCTGTTTATTACAAAACTACAAGTCATCACTTCCACATATACAGCTATGATTTCACAGTGTGTCCCGTAAAGGTTCATTCACAGCTTTATTTGACAACTTTACTACATAGATTTGATCACCAGAAGAGCCTTTCATCATGGGTAAATTAGGGGAATTAATAAGTCAAGGGACATAACAACTGTTATCTAACATGCCTATACCTATCTACCCCCTCCCCAAACAGTGACTCAGGCTCATGCTGTAAAATTCATCAAATATAAGCTAGTGTACCTTCCAATGGTTTAGGAGGAAACATGGCAATGGATACATGGATAGATAGATGGATGAAGGGAGATTATTACAATGGTAATGGATACATGGATAGATAGATGGATGAATGATGGAAGATTATTACAACTGGAGGAAACATGGTAATGGATAGATGGATAGATAGATGGATGAAGGGAGATTATTACAATGGTAATGGATACATGGATAGATAGATGGATGAAGGGAGATTATTACAATGGTAATGAATACATGGATAGATGGATGAAGGGAGATTATTACAATGGTAATGGATACATGGATAGATAGATAGATGAAAGGAGATTATTACAATGGCAATGTATACATGGATAGATAGATGGATGAAAGGAGATTATTACAATGGTAATGGATACATGGATAGATGGATGCAGGGAGATTATTACAATGGTAATGGATACATGGATAGATAGAAGGATTAAGGGAGATTATTACAATGGTAATGGATACATGGATAGATAGATGGATGAAGGGAGATTATTACAATGGTAATGGATACATGGATAGATAGATGGATGAATGATGGGAAATTATTACAATGGTAATGGATACATGGATAGATAGAAGGATGCAGGGAGATTATTACAATGGTAATGGATACATGGATAGATAGATGGATGAAGGGAGATTATTACAATGGTAATGGATACATGGATAGATAGATAGATGAAGGGAGATTATTACAATGGTAATGGAAACATGGATAGATAGATGGATGAAGGGAGATTATTACAATGGTAATGGATACATGGATAGATAAATGGATGAAGGGAGATTATTACAATGGTAATGGATACATGGATAGATAGATGGATGAATGATGGGAGATTATTACAACTGGAGGAAACATGGTAATGGATAGATGGATAGATAGATGTATGAAGGGAGATTATTACAATGGTAATGGATACATGGATAGATAGATGGATGCAGGGAGATTATTACAATGGTAATGGATACATGGATAGATAGATGGATGAAGGGAGATTATTACAATGGTAATGGAAACATGGATAGATAGATGGATGAAGGGAGATTATTACAATGGTAATGGATACATGGATAGATAAATGGATGAAGGGAGATTATTACAATGGTAATGGATACATGGATAGATAGATGGATGAAGGGAGATTATTACAATGGTAATGAATACATGGATAGATAGATGGATGAAGGGAGATTATTACAATGGTAATGGATACATGGATATATAGATAGATGAAAGGAGATTATTACAATGGTAATGTATACATGGATAGATAGATGGATGAAGGGAGATTATTACAATGGTAATGGATACATGGATAGATAGATAGATGAAAGGAGATTATTACAATGGTAATGTATACATGGATAGATAGATGGATGAAAGGAGATTATTACAATGGTAATGGATACATGGATAGATGGATGCAGGGAGATTATTACAATGGTAATGGATACATGGATAGATAGAAGGATTAAGGGAGATTATTACAATGGTAATGGATACATGGATAGATAGATGGATGAAGGGAGATTATTACAATGGTAACGGATACATGGATAGATAGATGGATGAATGATGGGAAATTATTACAATGGTAATGGATACATGGATAGATAGAAGGATGCAGGGAGATTATTACAATGGTAATGGATACATGGATAGATAGATGGATGAAAGGAGATTATTACAATGGTAATGGATACATGGATAGATAGATAGATGAAGGGAGATTATTACAATGGTAATGGAAACATGGATAGATAGATGGATGAAGGGAGATTATTACAATGGTAATGGATACATGGTTAGATAAATGGATGAAGGGAGATTATTACAATGGTAATGGATACATGGATAGATAGATGGATGAATGATGGGAGATTATTACAACTGGAGGAAACATGGTAATGGATAGATGGATAGATAGATGGATGAAGGGAGATTATTACAATGGTAATGGATACATGGATAGATAGATGGATGCAGGGAGATTATTACAATGGTAATGGATACATGGATAGATAGATGGATGAAGGGAGATTATTACAATGGTAATTGAAACATGGATAGATAGATGGATGAAGGGAGATTATTACAATGGTAATGGATACATGGATAGATAAATGGATGAAGGGAGATTATTACAATGGTAATGGATACATGGATAGATAGATGGATGAAGGGAGATTATTACAATGGTAATGGATACATGGATATATAGACAGATGAAGGGAGATTATTACAATGGTAATGGATACATGGATAGATAGATGGATGAAGGGAGATTATTAAAATTGGAATTATAAGAAGCACTTGACTATTTGAGGAAGATAATTTTGTATACAAAACAAGATATGTGAATCAATTTGTGCAATGAAAATGTTTAGCTCTGCCAAAGCATTAAATTACTCTATGATAAGGAAGCATTTCGGCTGATGATAACATACTGAGAACACCCTGATGTCCCCTCCCACTTTACATCAGAGCCAATTTCATGGATCATACTCACTTTGATGACAAAGCTGGAATTTCTTACTTTAAATACTTGACAGTTATAAGAAATTTTCCATAAAATATGTTAGTGCAAAGTATAAATTCATAAGATTCACATTCTTTCAAGCTAACTCAGCTTAAGATTTTATTAATTAACTTTCCTGAATGACAATGCATTATCAGTTTACATGGAACTGAACAAAAGTACAATGGTAACAGTAGTTTTGATCTCTTTGGTAAATTATAACAGAGTTATACAATGGTACCAGTAGTTTTGACTCCTTTGGTAAATAATAACTGTGCTATACAATGGCACCAGTAGTTCTGACTGCTTTATGACTGTGTTACACAACAGTAGTGGTATTTTTTTACTCCTTGACATAATCATAACTATGTTATAAAACAGTAATGGTAGTTTTGACACATTTTCTAAATCATAAACATGTTATACAATGGTATTGGCTCTTTAGACCTCTATGCTAAATCATAAACAAGTTATTGGTACTGGCAGTGTTGACCCATTTGCTAAATCATAAACATGTTATACAATGGTATTGGCTTTTTAGACCTCTATACTAAATCATAAACAAGTTATACAATGGTACTGGCTGTGATGACCCTTTTTCTAAATCATAAACATATTATAAAACAGCAAGGGTAGTTTTGACCCCATTGCTAAATCAAAAACATGTTATATAATGGTACTGGCTTTTCTGACTGGCCTTTGCTAAATCATAAAAATGTTATACAATGGTACCGGCTCTTTTGACCTCTTTGCCAAAATATAAACATGTTATATAATGGTAAGATACAACCTTTATATTATTAGCATTTTTTAAATATTATTTTACTTTTATGCAAATAAAATATTAAAAAATGAGAATAATTTAAACTAGAAGTCAATGTCTGCCTCAATTTAGCATCATGTACTTAAATTTTGAGTTCTTCAATTTTTTTAATATCCATTCTGTAAAGATGTAATTGTTATTTGTATTATTCTATATCTGCTGCTATTTTATGTTCTAATTAACTGGAATTCATTTGTTTAATTCTTTATTTACATTTGTATGGTTGCCATGGGGTGGTTCCTTGACAAATGACCAGTTAATGACAGCCAATTAAAGTTAATGAAAAAGCTCCAGTGCTTACTGATTATTAATATACTGAATAATTCTGTCACCATGGGTAAAACACCGACTCTTGAATATTCATATAATGTTAACCCTTACAAATGCAGACACAACACCATCCAACATAATGAAAATGATGACAAATAAATTTCATTATCACTGTTAATTTTTCATTCATTTTTCATATTACTTTCTTGTGGCATTCTGCAAATATATGGCTGTTCAATATATTACTCTTTGTAAATGTATCATGATGTCTGGTTTGGAATCAAAATGTAACAAAATCTTTTTGCGCCATTCCACACTTTTGCTTTTGTCAATATCTCCCTCTCCTTCTCTCCCATTCTCTATAGTTGTGCCCATGTTACCTCCTAATCTGGCAGTGAATGCTTGCATTGGCATTTTCCAGAATACCCGTGGAAGGGGCTGTAACTCTTCCAGAGACATTACAGAGCATTCTCCCATATCAACCAAGTACACAGAGAACTGCTGGTACAACAAAAATAATTAATAAACAAACAAATTAATAAACAAATAAATAAAAAACAGCATATATACACAAAGCAATATTGAATCAAAGTACTGAGAATACTGATGTGATTTAATATCAAGATCAGATGGAGGAACAGATTTCCAAAGATATTGCTATTTAGGGACCATATTCAGATTCAAAAGTATTTTCTACCATTGTTTCAAGTATTACCATCAGTGGAATATTTAGATGTGATAACAATCTGGGATAATCATTTTATTTTAAATCTGAGTTTCCTTCCTTGGCATATACACTTACATGAAAGGCCACTGGGTGTGTATTTTGCATTGGGGAGTGAAACATCAGTGAAATAGATGCAAGCCAAAAATCTGATCAAACACTTCTTTCATAGCAAGAACAATAACTCTGCCATCTTCTCAATACTGTTTATCATTTTACTAGTTATCAAGGTTGACAAATGTGCTTAAATCTGTATTTATTTCCAACACATTTTAACCTTGTACATCTTGGTTGATGATAAACACAAATATTTATGTATTACCTGCACAGTTCTTGCCTGATTAGCTTGTTAATTCACAATTATGTCCAAACTAGAGGATAAGGAGAGATGAAGACAGAAAAGTTAATTAATTGCCAAACCTGCTGTTGTACTTCTGAAGACATGGCATGCCTTGTTAAATTTTGTCTTAGTTATAATGGCATAAATGTACAGTTGTAGAGGTACTGCTCAATATATTGTCTTAGACAGTATTAAAACAATAACTTGAAAAATAAAACCTGGAAAAGGATTAAGTAAAGAAAGAATGACTTACCAGTCTGTTGCCAACAAACTGCTGAACAGTGACCCTGTACCAAATTCCACTGGCGTTACCAGCATACAAGTGATCCAAGGTAATCTCATCTTCTTTCATAATCTGGATATAATTATAAAACCATATCTGGATTATTTCAGGCATGTACCATGAATCTTGACTTATTCAAAGGTTTTGTTTCAAACTCTGTAAAGTGTAAGCCTAAGTACTGTCCAGTAATAAGTGTATATATATATATATATATATATATATATATATATATATATATATATATATATATATAGTTTAATTAGAACTTGTGCTTCAAGTAAAATTTTTAGTATACATCAGTCCTTGTGCTCCTTTGTACTAAAATGCATGGATAAAATAAGATGTATTTTCAGGGGGATTGCAATTTTAACAGGAAAGTTTGCTACATTTAATTATAAGTATACATTTGCATTTATGTGTTTTACATATAGTATTCATCCAGATAAATCAAAACTGTTCTTAAAACTGAAATCACATAGAACTACTGAGACTAAAGTGCAGCTTGTTCACACAAGTATTTTGATAGAAGTTTGACATAATGACTAATTGATGTAATTAAGCATTAAATCCAATTTTCACAAATCATTTATTTTTTCTTGTGATTTCATTCATAATATTATTCTCTATGTTCTCTCTATTGTTAAGGAGCTCAAATCACATACAGATGTAATGCCATGAATGGAAAGACAATATGCAAAACACTGTATAAGTATACATAACTATTAATTTAATGTAGAGATTGGAAAAGACAGATAAGAGACACTGTATAAGAACCCATTCATATTAATTTAATGAAGTGAATGGAAAAGACAGATAAAAGACACTGTATACAGACCCATTCATATTAATTTAATGAAGTGAATGGAAAAGACAGATAAAAGAAACTGTATACAGACCCATTCATATTAATTTAATGAAGGAAATGGAAAAGACAGATACCATATACTGTATAAACACCATACATATTAATTTAATGCAGAGAATAGAAAAGAAAGATACCACACTCTGTACATACTGATTTAATGCAGCGAGTGGAAAAGACAGGTAATATTGGATACTCTACACACACATTAATGCAGCAAATGGAAAAGAGAGGGATACCATATACTGTATAGACATATACATATTGATATGAATCAGTAAATGTAAAGACAATTACCAGTCACTGTATACAAACCCATATTCATTTAATGCAGTGCATGGTAAAGACATATACTAAATACTGTATAACATCCATACATAGAGGTCTCAGAAATGCTAAATGGAAAAGACAGATGCCAGATAATGTATATATACCCCACCCAACCTAACCTCCCACTTTATCTCCCTTGTTTGGCATCAATTTGTTTGTATTCAAAAGTATAATCCCTCTAGGATGGCCATTCATGTAATGTGGCTGGTATATTAGTGCAAAAGCTGTCAAATCTGCCTATCTATAATGGAGTTAACATGTGGAAATCTTTAAATATTTGCTGACTTTTAAATTCAACACATTTTCATTTATTCCAACATGCCTACAAAATAAATGACTTTACTCCATGCATAGAGGTAGGTAATCTAATAATGTTTACTATCTACAAAATAAATAACTTTACTCCATGCAGAGAGGTAGGTAATCTAATAATGTTTTCCATGCCTACAAAATAAATAACTTTACTCCATGCAGAGAGGTAGGTAATCTAATAATGTTTACAGTTGTGTGTTCCTGAGCTGATATGTGTGTGATCTGGACTTTTAATGTTGCTCTAACAATGTTTCAGTCATATCACTATGATGTCTGCAGTGTGGCAGTTTACATTAATGTACAGCACTGGAACATCGTGCTGCAGAAATGTAGCATGATGTCCCACCCAGGCACATTATCCAGACACCAGGTCGACGAGTCCTAACACTAATCTCTTAATGCCAAGCACCTAGCGATGTAGTTGTTAGTACTTTTTGTATAAGCCTTTGGTATGACTTAGCTGAGGTTCGAATCTGTGACCTCCTGCATCCAAGGCAGATGCTCTAACCATTAGATCACCAGAGCCATCACTTAGAAGAAAGCAGATGCTAAATGATGAGAAGTTCAATACTGCTCAGCTCAAGCCAATGTAACATCTAAGGTTGTAATGTCTGCCAAAATATTTAAACATCTTTATAATAACATCTAAGGCTGTAACGTCTGCCAAAATATTTAAACATCTTTATAATAACATCTAAGGCTGTAACGTCTGCCAAAATATTTAAACATCTTTATAATAACATCTAAGGTTGTAATGTCTGCCAAAATATTTAAACATCTTTATAATAACACCTAAGGCTGTAATGTCTGCCAAAATATTTAAACATCTTTATAATAACATCTAAGGCTGTAACGTCTGCCAAAATATTTAAACATCTTTATAATAACATCTAAGACTGTAATGTCTGCCAAAATATTTAAACATCTTTATAATAACATCTAAGGCTGTAACGTCTGCCAAAATATTTAAACATCTTTATAATAACACCTAAGGCTGTAATGTCTGCCAAAATATTTAAACATCTTTATAATAACATCTAAGGCTGTAACGTCTGCCAAAATATTTAAACATCTTTATAATAACATCTAAGGCTGTAATGTCTGCCAAAATATTTAAACATCTTTATAATAACATCTAAGGTTGTAATGTCTGCCAAAATATTTAAATATCTTTATAATAACATCTAAGGCTGTAACGTCTGTCAAAATATTTAAACATCTTTATAATAACATCTAAGGTTGTAATGTCTGCCAAAATATTTAAACATCTTTATAATAACATCTAAGGCTGTAATGTCTGCCAAAATATTTAAACATCTTTATAATAACATCTAAGGCTGTAACGTCTGCCAAAATATTTAAACATCTTTATAATAACATCTAAGGTTGTAATGTCTGCCAAAATATTTAAACATCTTTATAATAACACCTAAGGCTGTAATGTCTGCCAAAATATTCAAACATCTTTATAATAACATCTAAGGCTGTAACGTCTGCCAAAATATTTAAACATCTTTATAATAACATCTAAGGTTGTAATGTCTGCCAAAATATTTAAATATCTTTATAATAACATCTAAGGCTGTACCGTCTGTCAAAATATTTAAACATCTTTATAATAACATCTAAGGTTGTAATGTCTGCCAAAATATTTAAACATCTTTATAATAACATCTAAGGCTGTAATGTCTGCCAAAATATTTAAACATCTTTATAATAACATCTAAGGTTGTAATGTCTGCCAAAATATTTAAACATGTTAAATAACAGAACAATGATATTGTTTCATGGAAAGAATAAGAGGTTCGACCTTTATCCACTATGTTTACTAAACAGCTAACAGCCAATATAGTGTACATCATGCTGTACCTCACTCAACTTGTGATTATTTAATTTAATGAATGTCCTTTGCCTCTTTATATAGTGGGATTCAGTTTGTAAGATATGCCTTTGTTGAATATATCTGGCACTTGCAGTACAATATCCTTAAAACTGTACAGATATTGTTTATATAAAATAAAAAATTGTGTGGGGGGGGTCAATATATGTGGATGTTGAAAAATTCTGCCTGGACATACACATGGAATGCTTTCATAAGATCTACAATGACTAAGAAACCATGCAGTGGTTGATACCTTGAAATAGTGTTTCTTATAAAACAAAATGCTATTAATCAAGGTTGTTTAAAGGTAACTATGATAGTTTAAAGCAATTTTCACCAGTATTATAAGTAAATCAAACTGATGTGAACTGTTTTGAAATCCACACTATAACTAATTCTTTTTCCTAGTGAAGCCCCATTCAATTTGAAAATTATAAATAGATACTTGAACAAAGAATTTAAGAAAAAAATCCAAAAAAAGCCATATGCATGTTCACTTAACGTACTTTATTACCAGGTTCGTAAATGTTTACAAGCCATATACTAAACTAATCCATTTGCACAGTAAATTGCAGTGAACTAAACCAATCCATCTACACAGTAAATTGTGCAAACTTATTTTGACACCAAAAGGTAACCATTATGGCTTCACCCTCATAGATTACAAAAAGAACTGCCAGATGAAAACGAGTCATGCATGTGTCAAGCTCACTCCATTTTGAAAACATTTAGCGTGTTTAGTGATTTTTAATGTAGCTTTAACAGTTTGAGTCATATCACTATCATGTCTGCAGTGTGGCAGTTTATAGTTAGGTCTATCACTAGGGCATCATGACTCAAACATGTCGCATCATGTCCCACCTTTCAAATAATTACCATGGTATTGATGGGGGAGGGAAGTCAATATTACCAATGTGTCACTTGTTGTTTATTTGTAGATGGCAAGTTTCATCATCTTTTTCTTGTCAAATAAAAAAGAAATATACCTGTGCCTGCAGCAGTTGTCTCAGATGAATTCTCAGTGTAAAGAATAATAAGGTAAATGACTAATAATTACTGACAAAGCATGAAATTTAAAATAACTTGCATACAGTAATGTTTTGCATTGATTTTTCCCACTTGTATCCATATGTGTAATTGTACAGCAAAAGTATCAATGCATCAATATATCATTGAATTATTTCACCCCTACTGATTTTACTGGCAAGGTGGTTTCACCCCATGATTGATGATTATTCATAATTATGTTAAACAACATTAAGTTTAATCACCACTCTGGTGGCTTAGTGGTTAGAGCATCCACCTTGGATGTGGGGGGTCATGGGTTCAATCCCTGGCCAAGTCATAGCAAAGACTTACAAAAATGGTACTAACAGCTGTCTCGCTTGGCGCTCAGCATTAAGAGGTTTAAAATTGTTAGGACTGGTTGGCCTGGTGTCAGGATAATGTGACTGGGTGGGACATCATGCTACATGTCTGTGGCATGATGTCCAGTGCTAAACATCACTATAAACTGCCACACTGCAGACATCGTAGCAATTATGACTGAATTTTTTTTAAAACCATGTTAAAATCCAAATCACACACACACAAATTTTAATCACACTGATTATATAACGTGTTTGTGATTTATAAATGACAACAAAATATTTAGCATTTAAAAATCAGTTATACCTTTCATACTTTATCTCCAATTGCTACAATTTTTGTAATCCACTCCTGAAAGGCCACCCCTCTAAGAAGGCCACTTTCCTCCTGTAGACAGTCTGGTCTTAAAGAGGGAAAATACTGTATTCCAATCTAATCGATTTCAAAGACAAATCATTTTCTACTGGTATATATATCTACTTACTCCCAATCATTCAGTAGCCCTTGTTTAGCACTATTTTTTAGTCTTGAAAAGTGCATTCCACGGTCAAGAAAGTTGACAGGTATGCCAGAGTAAATATTATTGCATATCAGAAGTTTCATTAAAGTTAGAACACATAAAATTAAGAGGATGGAGTGAAGTAAGTTCCATTAAAGTCAATACTTACAAATTGTGGAGGTGGATTGAAGTATTCTAACATGTCCTGAAGAAGCTGGGTTAAATGATCCATCTGTTTATATGGAATACACTGCAATGGGAGACAACATATCTTGTTATGCCCTTGATCATTCAACAGCTTGACCTTGACATGACCTCTTGATCATGGCCTTTGATATTTTGGGTCAAGTCAGTCACTTGCAATATTGGTATTTCTTACTTATAAGTAAACCAATTTCATGATAGATTGTAGAATCTGATGACAATGGGTGATAAAGCAAAGTTCAATCGCACATATGTCTTTATCAAAAGGTTAGTGAAGTCATTCACAGTTTTCCAAAGAAAAATGAAATGGTGGTGGTTATGAAATTATTAAATTTAACATAAAATGACCAATATTTGAAATGGATTGCTATTAGACAAAAGATGTGATGGCCTGTTCATTTATATATTATTTTATTAATTGTGATATTAAATATTTGTTACCTGATAAAAGCAAGAATTTCCTGAGAAAATTAGGTATCTAATGATTGAATCAATTGGTTGATGTCAAATTTGTTTAATTAATAGCCATGGCTCAGATTGATGCATAATATTTACCTAGAAGTAATACAATGTGTACTATTTATTTATTGTGATACATGTACATTATACAACTACATGAGGAATGATACAAGCCTCTGTAATTGATACCAGCAAAATCACTTCTGCTTGCAAATGAGTCTACAGGTCTTCTTTTGCTATTTTTTGAGCTCACAATATACTAGATTTCCATTTAGGTAAATTTTCAAGTCCTTTCTGTTCTACTCTCATGAGCCTTGAAACAAAAATGCAATGTTTTCTGGTTTGAAAGACACTCACTTTACAACATGAGTACTGTAATTGGCACAATATATACCCACCCCATACATAATAGTAATCTATGCTGGCAGCAAGTTGTGCATAACTGACTCTATGCATTATTGACTAATGAGTCTCAGTGACCTAGAACATCCATCAAAGTATGGGTCTTGAACTCAACTCATACACGCCAGCCCCTAAGAGGTACATGTATAATCATAATTATTGCTAGCATATGTGGCAAAAAAGTGTAAATTGGGTGTAAAAAGTGTAATCTATATATTACATGCCAGAATTACCACACATATGAAAAACAACCATTTTTGCTACTAACCTGGTTCTGCAGCTGGTCAAAATTCTTGTCACATAGGGAAAAATCCATATGGATTAGAACCAGAATACAAACACAAAGTATTCTGAAAAATTATTTATGTTCAGCACTCACTTTCACTGTGTGTTTATCTTTTGCTGAATCTTCCTGAACTTGAATTCTGTAATGAGCATGATCACGTGAAGAGAGCTGCATTACATTTCTTTCATATTTTTTTTAACGTTTGCAAAGCAGTGTTGATTAAAAATGTCCTTTCTTCCTGTTCTGACATGTTTTGAAGTTTGAAAAGATCCATCTACTCTAACATTTTCAATCATATAACACCCACAACTCACACCATAAAGCATTACTCTTAAAATCTGGTGCTATTTTCTTTAAAATCATAGACTATTCTGCCAACTAACTAGCTTATTTAAACAATGAATCTGTGAGGCAAAGTTCATACCTGAAGAAATGCATCTTTTTTCTTTGAAATGGGTTATGTACAGATGATGTAAATAGCAAATAAGGAAATTATTCTTAAGTTGTTCTTACAACACAGTCATCTGTTTAAGAATATTCTCAGATTTATAAGTAAAATTAAAGAAATGGTAATAAAAATGACAAAGCAACCTTTTATTGCTTTATTTTTATTTCTTAATGTGCCAAGAAAGTGTAATCGATACAAACAAGCATTGAGTGTAATACATAATTTGCTGGATGAAACACAATGATTACACCAGAAGCATATATGTTAACTTACAATGCAGAAACCATCATTTCCTCATTAGACTACCATGATCATGACTCACACCATCATAACTCGGGATATATATAGTTTTCTTTATTACTGTATATGCTTGCGCATTAGCTGAATAATTTAGGGGGGAAAAAAAGGCCTGGAAGAAGGGGGCTTATCCACAGACCTGTGTCTATACTTGACAGTTTGGAAGACTTTTTGTTGACTACTATAATAATAGCTGTAAATCTAGGGACACAAAAAAACAAATTGTTCAGTGTCCTAAGACTTATACGCGTGTAGAAAAAATCATTTTCATTGCCCTGACACTTATAAAACTGCTATAAAGTACCATGATTGATTTTGTTTTTATTTTGCATGTGCATATTTCCAGATTTCTCCAACATGAAATTAAATAAAGTTAAATACAGACTTCATAATTCATGGGCCTGTTGAGTTTGACCAAGAGACCAGGCTAAACTGTAATGTACAGTACTTACACAGTGCAAAGCATGCACAGTGTCACTTAAATCCTTATTTATTCCCAAACATATTAGATGCAGATTTTGCTTTATTCATTGTTTTGACCAAATTGCATTCATTCAGATAACATTTCAGCTAGTCCTAAATAGATGTTTCATTTACAGTGAATCAAACACTCACGAGTTACTCATTTTCAATGATATAAGTGATCCTACAATCTGAGGTAATAGTTATGAAAAGGTAAACATGTTTAATTGTACAAGGCACATAACCAGCATAACATGTTCACAAAGAATGGTAATAATTAAAGCTAAAATTATCATTATAGATCAGCTAAGATCAACATCAGTCTATTTTCATTTGGTGTTTTGGCTGAACAACATCATAACTTTCCACATAATGGAAAGCTTGATGCTTCGGCATCTCCTTTGTTAATAACTGGTGGACTGGCTAGTGTTAAGAGGGAATTTTGAGCATCAACTATACCAGTACATTGATGTGTAATTGCCTTTCATTCTATAATATTAGCACGATTACTGTATTTCTGTAAAACAAGGTGTAAGGCATACCTGTCAACTTTTCAAAATCCAAGAAGGGAGACTAAATAATACAATAGGGAGATTGGGGCCTAAACTCTGTTTTTTGTGGCATCTTTTAAGCTCTGCTTTCACTAAATATTGACTGATCTTCCGGGGTCCAATATGCATGAAATTTGCAAAGGACATGCCCTTTCTCTCTGGGATGTGCCTTACTTTCCTCCAGGACATACCCCATTTTCACATTCTTGTCAGCTGTGGCCAAACTGCACAATAGCTAAAGGTTGGTCTTAAATGAACAAGCAAGAAAGCCAGCATGACTAATTAAAAGTTAATCCATTATCAATGCAACTACTTTGTGAAAACAACTGGCCCTCCATCATAATTCAAAGTAACCATGTTCTACACTATGGTGTGTTAGGCACGCACCAGCAATCGATTGGCAAATAAAGAATGTCCATATTTTGTTTAACAAAAGGTGCCTAAATAGGCAGCCTCACGGTACTGTACATGTGGCAACTATTTTCCCCTCGTTGTATATCCAACCTCATTTCCCTATTGTCAACTAATGTAAGACATTTCATATGGTTTACTATAAACATTTTATATTCTGAATTAGTATTCTGAAGTCTGCTTAACTGAAGGGGCATATGCACCACCATCATAGTGAGCTTAACATAATTGGGAAACTGTTTATGCTAGTTTTGTACAACTTTCCACAGTTTAAAGGTAAAGTATCATGGATATATTTGCTACTAAATTCATGTAATATGGCGATACAGCATGCCATATTAGAGTTCATATACTAAAATTCAAATGGTTGATCTGCATCAAACAGCTGAGTTCAATCTAAAATAGAAATTGTTCCCACAACATTTGCAAACATAATCCAATATAGCTTGGTGCATTGATGCATTGTAAACACCTCAACTGCAAAAGCCAAGATTTTTAAACTTTGTATGTAATGTTAGTTTCTTATTAGGCATTCCATCTAGCCCAGCATCTGACATTGTTTTCTTCAAATTATTATCCATTATTTTGGTAAACAAATTCACTCAAATCATCATGTGGAAAAGGAAATATTAATGGATAGATGGGTGAATAGACAGACATGGTCAGAGCAATGTAATAATCGCCATGAAAAGGACAGCTCATAACAATGAAAATACAACATTTCAGTGACTCTGCATGCATGTCATTATGGAAGAAAGCCATCATCTTATTATTGGAAATGCTGAATCGGAGCATTGGTAAGCAATTTAGGTGTGTCACTGGAACAGTACTCTGCTGATTATAGTGCAAACAAGTGAAAGACTCTTACATGAAGAATTGCTATAATATGATGATTGTTGTTCAGTATGCCTATCAATCTTTATAAATTTAGGCCATTTTGCTTGACACTTATTAGACAAAGGCATTGAGGCAATTAACAGTCCTGAATTGGAGCTGTATGAACACTTCAAAAACACATTAATCCCATGGTCAAGTAGGCTCTAAATGAAAATGGTATAACTCAGAAATTTGTTATGGCCACCATGATATATGCTTTGAAAATCATCATGTTGCAATGAGAATCCCATGAATGGATGGTCACATCAGCATGAGCTTTTTTCCACTGAAATAATAGAGATGTTTCTTCACTTAAAAAATGTGATCATCAGCTTAGTCTTTTAATTGAAGGACTAATTATGATGTCTGGTTGAATATATTACTGATCTGACATCCATAATGGCCACTATGGTGGCCATCTTGAAAAAATCTATTGCTACTATTGAACAGAAAATATTACTACCGCAAAAGCCTGAAAAAATAATATTTTGTATCATATTTAACTATTGATATCTTGCACTCAAACATAAACAGTGTCAACACATAACTGCATTAACACACCTCTAAATCAGTGTCTATGATCTTTGTTGTAGTTATAATCTTATGAAAGCAGTATAGACTCTGATCCGACAATAATATACACCTGGACATTTATTCAAAATTAGAAATGTAAGAATAAGAAAGCATAACCTGCTGTGCCAACACAATTAGCTATGAAGTCTGCACTCTGTTTAGTGTTATGTGGATAATACGATCTTGGTAACAACACTTTTCTGGACCAGGAATGTGTCATAATAACAACTGGATATAATAACATGGATATCCAACTAATATGATGCAGTTGAAGTGAAGAAAGAAATTAAAGACAGGGAACATAACTCTGTGCTGGACAGGAATTGTGTTATAGTATAATGGATACCCCTAACAACATGATACAGTTGAAGGCAAAGTGCCAAGTTAAAAAGCGGCCATAAATCTGTTCCAGATTTGAAATATGTCCTAACTGTGGAAGCTCCCACCAAAATTTAATTGAAAAATGCAAAGTTAAATAGGGGCTATAACTCTGTTCTGGACTAAAAATGAGTCCTAATATTGTGATGCCCCTGATAATGTGATGCAATGGAAGGGCATAGTGCCAAGTTTAACAGGGGCCATAACTCTGCTTGGGACTATAAATGTGTCCTAAGATCATCAATGCCTTCTCCAAAATGATACAGGGTAAGTCAAACTACAAAATGTGCTGTAAAACAATTAAAATTAAATTAAAATCTAATCTGACTTAGATGTTTGCAGATATTAACTTCTAAATACAGAAACGGGAAGTTAAAGTCAGAAAAACTCATGCACTTGGCCTTAAAACATTCACTTTTGTCTTGCTGGTCCAGGACCAGTAGGACCCTAAATTACTTAGGTCTGCATTAGCCAAAGACCTGTCCAACCACAAAGTCTGACATGCAAATATTTCCTACAGTGCATTACAATAATAAAACAGTAAAAATAACAAAATTAATGCAAACTCAGTCAACTAATTTATTAAGTCCTAGAAATATTTTACATAACATCATGGTCAGTGGTTCTTCCCAGGATTTTCCAGGGTTCTTCCTCCACCACTTATACTGGCTGCTATGTATAGCCTATCTTCTGCTGACAAATGGCACTAAACCCTACAACAGACACAACTTAACATCATATTTTTAAATTTTAAAATTTCATGATTAATACATCTATTGTTGGATCCTCTTTGAATCTCAGTTATGAAGTTAGCTAAAACTTCAAATCTGAATTTTCCACAAATAAATGATATCAAACACCCAAACAAAATACAACATATTTTCCACTTAAAACTCATTTAATTACCATTTAATAATTATTTCTTCTTATTTTCCTGATGCCAAATTACCCACCCCACACAAATTCATGCACACAGCAATATCATGAAACTGAAGTGAAAAAAACTTAAAGTCAACAGGGGCCATTAACTCAGTAAAATGCAGCTGTAAACAATTAAAATCAAGGGCAATGAATGCCTGAGTGGTCTGAGACACATCTGTACAGCTCATAAAATAGCTCATTGTATATATTGATAATATAAGCCTATTTACTAAGTTTGATCATAAATGGATCGGAAATAATCACCAATGTTCTCAGCCAATCAGATCCAATATCACATCATCAATAATTGTTGATACAACTCATATCACATATCTTTATGATTTAAGCCATCTCATATGCTGATGTTGCTGAGTCTGAGATATTAATCTATGCAGACAGAGGTGACATGTGCGAGTGATCTATAAAGACGATCACCTTAGACCACTCGGCTCTTGCTCTTTATGAAACAGGTCAAAATTTTGATCATACACCATATAGTCCAGGTCTCATCAAAGTCAGATCAGAAATGTCTTCCAGAGTGGCAACATGCTCAGCTAATCAGATAAAATGTTATTACATTTTGTGTGGATCTCAATTCTACTTGAATATGTGTAAGGTCCTGATAATAAAAGCATATATTCCAAGTTTGATCAAAAGTTGTAAACAGTTGACCTCTATAGTGGTAACAAGAGGACCATTAACAGACCTGGTATCATTCAAATTCAATACACAACAGCTGACCATTTCACTAACCAGGCTTATGTACACATCATATATAAACAATCTCCCTAATTTTACATCATGCTGAATTTACCTTTTCTGCCTTTTACTGAATTCATGTGAGATCTTTATTAAAGAAGCCTATATTAAAAGTTTGATAAAAAATCTGACTGGAAATATGGCAATCAAAGTGGTAACAATTTCAATCAGGTAAAAGCAAGATCAACCCATTATTATACATGGATCTCACTCGCATTTGTACTATTATGGGATATTCAAATTGAATCGAGTTGTACTAAAAGACATGGCCACCATAGTGACAGCAAACAAGTGTTGAAATTCTTTTTGTTTTGTTTTTGTGGGGTTTTAATCCCATTTTTCACTACATAATATGCTACTTATGGCAGCTGGTATTGTGTGGTAGAAGAACCCAGGAATACCTTGGAATGAACCACTAACTCACAGGAAGCTACTAGCAAGCTTTTTCACGTATTCAAAAAAGTCAAGCCAAGATGCATGCAGACAGGAATGAGTGATCTATAAAGACAAGCACCATATACCACTCAGTCACCTGGGAAGCCAGATGTTGATGGAGGGAAAATGGATAGATGACATACAGCAAACATATTACCATAAATTGGCTTATGGCCAGGTGCTTTATTAAGCACAGGTAATCAAATACAAAGCCATCTCATCAATATGCTTGGATCTGAGTCACTCACTATGAAACTCATCTGAGATTTAATCTGTCAACAAACTAATGCTATTTGCACTTGACAGAATATCCACCATTTTATTTGTGAAAAAATCCACATATACCAATATTATCCACAAACACACACACACACACCCTACAATCACACATAATTCACAAATATACATAAACAAATACAATTATTTAAAACAACATATGAGAATAGATTTTAATGGGAATATTGTAATCATATTACCTCTTAAATAAAAATAAATAATATAAAATATTTAATATTTGTATTTACATATTATGTTAGCAGAGCTATGAATTTTAATAGAATGATTTCCTTTGGAACTAACCTCTTACTCAAGACTATTGATTTTGAAGTATAACAATTAAGAGTTTTCTAAAGCAGTTATGTCCCTTGGTTGAACAATAAAGTTTGTTTGATGCTGTTAAATATTTGCTGTGGTCTCCCTTGATCAGTCAATATAGCACTTGAATTGCCAGATATGGACTGTCATGTTTGTCGTTCATTAGTCCGTTGAGTCAATGAGGACCACTCTAGTCATCCTAGGGTTGGAGGGCTCATGGTTCTCTTTTGTGTGTGTGCAGATGGCTGATGAGGCCAATCCTTGTATGGAATGTTCAATTGCAGAAGGGACAAGGGATGATTGGAACATCTCCAGAAGTGTTGATAGCACATGCTTTTCTGGCAAGCTACTACAGCTCTGCAGCAGCTGCTGTCCTGCTAGATTCACACAATTTGGAGACTTTGTACACAAATGAACACCAAGTGATTCGATCACTTGCTGTTTGCTCCCAGAAATCAGGGTTTATGTTGAATGCTTTCAATGCAGCTTACAGATTTTCTTTGAAGCATTTCTTCTGACCTCCGTGTAATGTAAAGTTTATGAGAATGATGTCTCATGTTGGCTGTAATGTAGACTTCCCTCAGACAATGTTGCCTGATGTAGACTGTAATGTAGACTTACCTGACAATGATGTCTGATACAGACTGTTATGGAGACTTCCCTGACATTGATGTCTGATGTAGACTGTAATGTAGACTTCCTTGACAATGATGTCTGCTGTTGAGTGTAATGTAGACTTCCCTGAAAATGATGGTTAGTGTAGACTGTAATGTAGACTTCCCTGCCAATGATATCTGATGCTGACGGTAAACTTCCCTGATACTGATATCTGATTCTGACTGTAATGTAGACTTCCCTGACAATGATGTCTGATGTAGACTGTAATGTAGACTTCCCTGACAATGATGTCTCATGCTGACTGTAATTTAGACTTCCCTGACAATGATATCTGATGTAGACTGTAATGTAGACTTCCCTGACAATGATATCTGATGCTGACGGTAGACTTCCCTGATACTGATATCTGATTCTGACTGTAATGTAGACTTCCCTGACAATGATGTCTGATGTAGACTGTAATGTAGACTTCCCTGACAATGATGTCTCATGCTGACTGTAATGTAGACTTCCCTGACAATGATGTCTGATGTAGACTGTAACATAGACTTCCCTGACAATAATGTCTGATGTTGACTGTAATGCAGACTTCCCTGACACTGATATCTGATGTAGACTGTAATGTAGACTTCCCTGACAATGATATATGATGCTGACTGTAATGTATGACTTCCCTGACAATGATGTCTGATGTAGACTGTAATATAAACTTCCCTGACAATGATATCTGATGCTGACTGTAATGTAGACTTCCTTGACAATGATGTCTGATGCTGACTGTAATGTAGACTTCCTTGACAATGATGTTGGATGTAGACTGTAATATAGACTTCCCTGACAATGATATCTGATGCTGACTGTAATGTAGACTTCCCTGATAATGATATCTGATGCTGACTGTTAATGTAGACTTCCTTGACAATGATGTCTGATGCTGACTGAAATATATACTTCCTTGACAATGATGTCTGATGTAGACTGTAATATAGACTTCCCTGACAATGATATCTGATGCTGACTGTAATGTAGACTTCCTTGACAATGATGTCTGATGACGTAGACTGTAATATAGACTTCCCTGACAATGATATATAATGCTGACTGTAATGTAGACTTCCCTGACAATGATGTCTGATGTAGACTGTAATATAGACTTCCCTGACAATGATATCTGATGCTGACTGTAATGTAGACTTCCCTGAAAATGATGTCTGATGTAGATGAAATAATCTTCTACACAGGCATAATGATTATTCATCAAGAAATTACACGACAGTAGGTTACAGGTCTTTAAAGTTCCAATATGTTGATGGATATGACTGATTGCTGTAGCAGGATAAGAATTTATTTCTGTGATTCCAGTTCACTTGTTTTTAAAGTGGCTGTTTTTGTCCCCTACCCCCTTCCCCAGAACATGCATGGTAGTGGTAGTGGTGCCTCTTGGAGACCTAACATATCCTTCAGATGGCTTAGATTTCTATTTTGTCTCTAAAACCATTCTCGCTGCTCCCTGTATGAAAAAAGAGAAAACAAAAGTTTTAAAACAGTTATCAATTAAAAGTTTCTTATTTATTGTGAATATTCTTCATGTCGTTTAAATACCAGATACATGTACTTATCATGAGCATAAAACAAACAAGAGTCCCTTGCTGGGACTGACACTCAACTGTTTGATGGTAAATCAGTACTATATTTATTGTGATTCTTCTGATTCTTCTTGTCTTTTATTTAGCAGACACCTATTCCTTAATATCAAATGAACAAGACTCCCTAGAAAGGTATGATGCTCTACTGGCTAACAACTAATAAGTGCTCATATTTTTATTCTTGTCTTCTGGGTGCAGATGCCTATTAATATTAAACAATCAAGATTCCTTCAATGAGACTTTCTCTCTTACTCATAAATACAATTTTTTTTATTCATAGTGATATAATTAATGCATTCTCCATTCAAATCTATGGTACCGGTTGACTGGCACATACTAGCTATGACCAAAGGGTAAAATAGATAAATTACATTTAAAGCTGAGCACATTTTTTTGTTTTTACTGTGTCTTTTTGTGGATAAATTTCTTTTCTTTCATATCATAAGAAAGATTGATGATATTTAATAATCTGTCAGATATGTGAAAATCAGATTTTGTGCTGTATGTGACAAAATCATTTATGAATAAAATACATATGTCTGAATAGTGTAATTAACCAACACAATCCAATGCAATGGTCTATCTATGCAATGCAATGGTCTATCTATGCAATGCAATGGTTTATCTATGCAATGCAATGGTCAATCCAGCTCTAATGTATCCAACTTTGACATAAGCAAAGCCTAAATTTCCCTCTTTCAATTAACGATGATCACATATAAATTTTCCTTTTAAATTTTAAAAAGTCTGGTTTCCAAGTAGTTAACAATCAATATTAATTTACAGACTATATAAAGGAAATGTCTTAAACAATGTTTCAAAATGTCCTTTGTATTAACTGTATGTGAAAGACAGAATTGGACAACAAAAAGTGGATTATACATTTATATACAGTCACCTAACATAATTTTCAAAACTGATTAAAGTTAATAATCAAATAAAATATGACATAAAAGTACACTGATAATGATTTAAATGCATTATATATTTCTAGATCAGCTCTATCAATAACAAAAAGCTATGTTTGAAAATAAAAAGTTGAAAAATAACATTTGAAAAATACAAACTAGTGTAACATTAATACTATACACCTGCCCAATGTGTAATAATTTTCTATATTGATCACTGAAATTTCCATGTAGAAATATGACTGCTCCATTGGCCTAGTGGTTAGAGCATCCATTTCAGATGCAGGAGGTCAAGGGTTTGAACCCCAGCCAACTCATACCAAAGACTTATAAAAATGGTACTAACAGCTGCCTCGCTTATAGGCAGTCAGCATTAAGATGTTAGTGTTAGGACTGGTCGGCCTGGTGTCAGAATAATGTGACTGGGTGAGACATCATGCTACATGACTGCGGCCTGATGCCTCAGCACTAGACATCACTATAAACTGCCACTCTGCAGACATCATAGCAATATGACTGAAAAATTATTAAAGCTACATTAAATATCCAAATCGCACACTCTGACTTCATGCAGATATAATCTTTCTTCTTAGGGTTATTTATCTATGAACAGCAGCCCCTAAATCAACAGGCTTTATTTTCACCCTATGTGTAAGCCCTTTCCAAAGCTTGAGATATAAACTATTGTCATTCTACAGACAATAGTTTTGTTGCAGTCAGTGACTTTAACTTTTAGGCCCAAAACCCAAGAACCTTTTTCTTTATCCCTAGTGAAAAACATTCACAATAAGTGACTGAAATAATGTTAATATGTGGAAATCATTTTTCTTTCATTCAGAGAAGTGACATTGACCTTTACATTCTGACTCTAAAATCAACGGGTTTGTTCATTACACCAAACAAAAGTGAGCCATAAAGTTTGGTAAGCGATGATGGATATTTTTTGTTGCTGGTTTTAATGGCACTTTAACATTATACTGGCCTAATGCCTGTCTGATGGTCACACTGAGGCTTCCAACCTGGGATGGTAAGGTCAGGTATCAAACTCACTACTCTTGGATTATAAGCCTGATATCCATACAAGTGAGATACCATGGCAACAACTCAACTTCTTATGCAGAAACCAATTTTCATCTACAGTTAAGGACTTTGACATTTGACCTTGTCATCCTCAATATAATAATGATTTTCCTTGCCTCAAGTGAAAGCCATCCACAAATAATGATAACTGTAGATTTAGGACAACTGAAACTATTGTGTAGATATCAAATTGGTGACAGATGGATGTAATGACAATATATGCTCTGCCTTTTGGCATGTATGTAAAAATCATAGAGATTCCAGATCAAAGTTTTGTGCCCATTCCTCTACCATATATTGTAGCTAATCATTAACTACAGGTACAATAGTTGGTTTACACATACTCATTCTGAGTGTCTACCAGATAATCTGAAAACAAAGCAAGCATTAGTTTGACTCGAAAGAGAGTTAAGCCACCATGTCAGTAGTAGAAAAGTAAACAGTCCCCATACACCAATGTTGTATACACCACAAATACCTCCCTATTCTCAAAAAGTCCCCACACACAAATGTTATAATCACAAATGTAACCTCTCTATTCTCAAACACTCCCCATACACCGATGTTGTATACACCACAAATACCTCTCTATTTTCAAACAATCCCCTTAACACCAATGTTATTATACACCGCAAATACCTCCCTATTCTCAAACAGTCCCAATATACCAATGTTATGTATGCACACAAGTACCTCCCTATACTCAAATAGTCCACAAACACCAATGTTATATACACACAAATACCTAATATACTCACAATGAATGAACCAATTTACAATTTTTATACAATCACTGATGCATGTACATATACATGTATTCAAAACAACAGATGAGAATAAGTTAAAATGGAATTTTACAATATTACTCATACAAAAGATCTATTATAAAACCTCATATTTTATTTTACATATTAAAATAGTCGAGCTATCAATGTTCAAGAGTCCAATTGTTTGTGGTTTTCAAGTAAAGTGCAGGAACCTATATATTTTGTTGTTTAATCACAACTAAAATTCCAAATGATGTTGATAAGTACTTGCAGTTGTCTCCCTTAATTTGTCAATATTAGCACTCATGCTAAATATACAAGATAGCAGGTATCATGGTTACATTTCTTCAATGGATATGACAGATCATTTTAATATAGAAAAGTGTTATAGAAAAATATCTCATTCCTCATTCTATATGGTCTTCCCATGAACTGAAGAAATTATAAGCAATATATATTTGGTCCTTTTAATATTATGGAAATGTTCAATTTTTCATATGAAACAGATGATCCTAGTCAGATAACTGGTGAGAAAAATGTTTCCCGTTTGCATCAATATTCACTGAAAAATAAAATCCTTTTACCCTGGTTCTCTTACTTTTAAAGTGGCTGTTTCCACTGCATCTTCCAATGCTTCTTGAATACAACCTCAAAAACATGCATGGCTCAGTGACCGTAATGCCTCCTAGACAACAAATCTCATCCTTCAGCTGGCTTGGTGTTTTTAACTCTTCTCTAAAAGCATTTCAGTTATACCCTGTAAGGATAAAAGAGAAATATTTTATGGTGGCTAACAATTAATAAGTGTTATGTTTATTGTGATTCTTCTTCTTCTTCTTGTCTTTAAATCTGCAGATGCCTATACCTTGATATCAAACA